>SPJY01034155.1:414963-503562 GCA_005191435.1 Raddia distichophylla | reverse complement strand
GCCTCAGAGCCTCCAAAATCCAAACGAAAGATTCCACCTTTCCCCACTTCCTCAAGCCAGGAGACAAGGCCAACCAAACAGACAGCAGGACACATATACAATAATATATGTATCCATTCACATGGACAAAGATTTATCCTTCCTTGCTATGCTAGCTAGGCTATGCAAGGAAGAGGAAGAGAAAGAGGAGTGAACAGCCCCAGATGCAGATCAGAGACTAGTAGATTGCAGGAGGAAGACAAGAGGAAAATTTTCCCATTATTTTCTCCTCCTTTCTCCTGTCTCTCCCTTTCTCTCTCCAGTAGCAAGAAGAGGAGGAGCAAAAGACCTTCTAAGAAGAATGACAGGAAAAGTTTGTCAACTTCTGGTCTTTTTATTCTCTGCCTCCCTTGTATTGTTCTCACTCTAACTCTAAAGTCTCGCCTCCACTTCTCTCCCTCCCTCTCCCTTCTCTTCTTGGTTTCTCTGGCCGGTTTAATGGTGGATAGGAGAAAACATCACTTTGCATTGGATTTTGGGGGGAAAGCCATAAATTTGGGATTTCTCTGTACCTTTTCCATTCCTCTCCTCTCTTGCTTTTCGGTGTGAGTTCAGTCTTTCGGACAATCAGACCTGGGAGATTCTCTCCCTCTCTCTCATCGCTTTCTCCCTCTCCTATTCTCTCTCCTATGTGCCTCTGGATTGGAGTATAAAGAAAGGAAAGGAGAAAATATCATAAATGTAACACAACTGCTAGGTGCACTCTGCAGTCTGCACACACCAAACCTCATTCTTGGCCCATGGTGACACCTGACAAATGGCACAACTAATCATATGCTATTTTCGAGCATTTTTTTTTTGTGGATGTTGTTGGTGCTGCTGAAAGTGATGTCTCGTGATCCTGTAGACAATCTCTATCTCTTCTATGGGGCGTTTGGTGTTTGATCAGGAAGTGATTATAAAAAAAATCTGAGCAGGAGTCAAAGGCTGATGGCCATGGCAGTTTCGTGTGAGCTCATCTTCCCCTTGAATTCATTCGTTTTTAGCGCCATGTTAAATGGATGCTTTAATGAGGCATTAGGCATTATGCCATTTCTGGTGGTGGATTTCGAGATTTCCAAATGTACTCGCAGCACATTCAATTCTGTAACTGGCCCATGACCCGCTAGCTTTACATATTTCTATTTTCTCAGCTAATTTCTCAGTAGTCCTTGTAGCTACCTGTCCTGGTCAATTCTTCCAGCCAAGGACAAAAATTCATTAAAGGATCACATCAACGAACTACAGATACTATATTCAAAACTCAATCGAAACTACTATATTCAGCTATTCACAATCTTCTTTCCCCCGCAATGCATACATTGATATCAGTAATTTATTTATTTACTTTGTGCACAACTTCACCACTGTCATAAGTTTTTTTAAAAAATCGGTTAAACATTTGTTCCTGTGGCATCATATCAGTAATCTATTTACCTTTTCTAGACCAACTTATTTTACTTTCTTTCCACAAAATGGTAGTATTAGTTGGACCCTGAAAGCCTTGGGGACTAGTAGCATTATTAAGTAACCCCCTTCCTGCCTGTTCATTTCTTACCAGTTTCCTCCAATGGATTTTCCCAAATGGCTCTGATGGGGTGGGCCCCAAACCCTCTGAGGTTTGCTGTGTGCCTGTGTTCCATGGAAGGGAGGTTTTAAAGGGCAGGAAGGAGCAGCTTGCTGTTGTTGCAACTCGCAACTCGCAACTTGCAACCAGTGCTGAGATGCACACTTATTACTTCACTAGGAATAGCATGAACCCCATGTGCCCAGCCCCCTAATTCAGCTCTGGGTTTGCAGCAGCTCCATGCAAGAATCAGGGTGCCTCATTTTCATTTTTCACACAGTATAGGTGATGCATTATCTGATCCTAACCAACATGTATGTGATTCTGTGACTGGGTGATTTGTTAGTGAGGCACTGTTGGATGTTGGCAGGCCTTGCAAAAGGCATAGCTCTGGTCTGACAACAGCCAACAGGTTTGCCAAGACATGGCAACACACTGAACCAAGAAGTACTTGGTAGGGTTTGGAGAAATGATGCTCCTTCCACATAACCCCTGGTGGGGAAAAGACTCCTGTTAATATGTCCTCTTTTGTTCATCTTCTTTGTACAAGAAAATAATAAAAGATTTGACAAGGCAGGAAGAAGCAAAGCCGCTAAAAATGTAGTACATGTTTTTCATCTACCATTGAAAATATGGTGGGTTTTTTCATCAACCGGTATAAAGCAGGAACTAGGAAAGAGAGTGGAAAGATCCAACACTTAAAGTAGATCTAGGCCTTGTTATTTTCAGCGTTGAGTAAAGTAGAGATTTACTCTAGCAAAAATTTAGAGTCATCAAGAAATAATTTAAAAATAGTTTTACAAGAAATACTAAAAGACACAAAAAATCATTACAAATTATTACAACAAGTAAGTTATACAAAAATAACAAAATTTGCTACAGTAAATTTCAACTTAACTTTACGCTGAAAAGAACAATGCCCTACTCAGTCATGAAGAACAACTAGAGCAAATTTAAACCAATGAGAAGGACATGTTAGCCTATGTGCTAATGACTAAATACAAATAATTTGGACAAAACAAACAAGGCGAACGCCAGCGTCCGGACGCGTGCGTGTCGGACCAGCGACGACCGTCCGATTAGCCATCCACATGCACCCGGACATTGGCTAGATGTGCTAGATGAGCTAGATGTGCAATTGATCATTTTTCAATTAAAACTTCTGATTTTTGTATAAAATTCAAACAGTGTTCAAAATGCGTGGAATAAATTTCATAATTCTTCTAAAATCGAGAGCAACCCATTTTAAATACTTTTAAATTTTTTGAGTTTTCACCCTTTTTTATGGGAACATACGAGAAGGCACATATGAAACTTGACACGTATACTAGCGAAACTTAGTCTTGTGCTGATGATGAACCTTGCCCCACATATTGATGAAGACGAGTGTCAGATGAAATCTGATGAAACTTGGATGAAATTTTGATGTAACCTGATGAAACTTGGATGAAACTGTGAAATCTTGATAAAACTTGAATTAACCTGATGAAACTTGGATGAAACCTGATGAAACTTGAAAAAACTTGGATAAAACCTAATGAAATTTGAAAAAACTTGGATAAAACCTGATGAAATTTGAAAAAACTTGGATAAAACATGATGAAACTTGACAGTTCAGCAAAGTTTAACAAGTATGAAACCCAAGTTTCGGTAGGCGAAACCCAAAGTTTCATTAGGCAAAATTGAAGTTTGAGGAAACCCGGTCAAAAATTATATAGCAACATAGGTCTTATTTTGTTCGTAAAAATACGAGGAACGCGTTGGTGCAAACGGTTGGCGGATTAGAGCACCTAGTCAAAATTTATGGCCACCAAAATTTATGCAAACGGTTGGTGGATTAGTTCCCAGCGCATTCGCGCGCGCCGCACGCGAGTTCGGTCGCGCCAGATGTCCGTGTCCAAGTGTTTTCGAACAAACAAAGATACATTTAAGAAATACGTCGTTGCATTTTACATACCAGATTTATGTCCGTGAACAAAGCTATAGGCCCCTATATTGTGAGCATGCAGTCGTGGCACTTACAAAGTTATTACGAGCAAGAAGTGAAGATTAACGCATTGAATTTTGCCCTTGGAGTCTTGGAGACAAGAGGACGGGCAGGTTTCGCGAACCCGAAAGATCTCTCGCTACAACCACATTCTAGGGCCAGAGAAAGTACGTTGTCCGGTGGTGGTTTCGGAGGGAAAACCGTTTCCGATACTGCGAACACGTACCTAGTGCGAAAGCGGGAGGAGATCGATCACCGCCGTGCCACCTTTCTCAGAGGGAGATCAAGGCCCTGTTTCCTTCTCGGTTCGGTTGGGTTAAATTTGGTCGAAGGAAAAATTAGAGGTTTTTAAAAAGATAAATGCTAAAAAAATATTTAAATATTTCTTTAAGTAAAGCTCTAAGAGTCTTAGAAAATACAAAAACACTTCCTATCGGACTACCGGCGCGCCGGACTCAGCCCCGCGCGCGAAACGCGCATGCAGCGCGCGCGCCTCGCACGAACGCAGCAGCAAGTGCGGGCCTGCATGCCGCTGCATGGCCACGCACGCACAAGGTCAACACACATCGCACTGCATGCACGCACAGCTAGCACAGTGCACTCTTGTTTTTTGAATGGCCATATTTTTTTACTGGGTGGTCCAATCCACAAACCGTTTGAGTCAACGTGTTCCTCGTATTTTTTCGAACAAAATAAGATATATGTTGCCATATAACTCTTCAAACTTATCTGGTGAAACTTAAGGTTCGCCTACTAAAACTTGGGTTTCGCCTAGTAAAACTTAGGTTTTATACTTGTAAAACTTTGCCGAACTGTCAAGTTTCATCAGGTTTCATCCAAGTTTTTTCAAGTTTCATCAAGTCAATTCAAGTTTCAACAGGTTTCACCCAAGTTTCATTAGGTTACATCGAAGTTTCATCCAAGTTTCATCACGTTTCATTAGCACACGGCCAAGTTTTATCAACACACGGCCAAGTTTCGCTAGTATAGATGTAAGTTTCCTAAGTACTTTCTCCTAGTTCACATCAAAAAAATTGAAAAAGTGAAAAAATTCAAAAAGTATTTAAAATGGGTTGCTCTCGATTTTAGAAGAATTATGAAATTTATTTCATGCATTTTGAACATTGTTTGAATTTTGTACAGAAATCAGAAGTTTAATCAGGAGTTAAATGAAACGACGATTAGCTAGCTAGTCGCTGCCTCGCTGGGCACACGAACGCGGGAGCGCGGGCGTTCGTTCGATTGGCGCGGTGGCCGTCCATCCTACGGCCGGGACTTTAATCAAACGACGACTAGCAGCGCTGCGCCTTCTTCCATTTCACGCGGGAGCACATGCATGCGTTCGATCCACGTGGGCGCGGCGATCCTATGGCTGAGGCGGGTCCGGCGCGCCAGCGTCCGGAGACGCTGGCGCTCGCCTAGAAAATACTACAAAATTTTATAGAAACAAATTTTAATCCAACCGAACAAACCTGAACTCTACCGTGAATCTGCGCCGTGATGGCGCTGTGCTTTGCGAATCTAAAAGCGGAATGGGATATTGCGTGTTCTACCCTTTAGCTTTTTTTTTGTCGCCTTTTCCTTGTGCTTTTCCCCTCTCCATGATCCCGTCTGCCACGCTCTTGAGCTTCGTAATAAACACAGGCTTAACCAAATTTTATCACCTATATTACACCTGCAAATAAAAAAATTGCATGTTGCAGTAAGAGAGAAAACCCGCTGTTGTTATCAGTGAATCATGGATCCTCACGTGCCATTCCATCATATTCACAGCATGTTCTTCAAAGTGACCTGTTAAATTTTCCTAAAAACTAATTTAATTTTTTACTAACTAAAAAATCATTGAAGTATCATTTTTTTTTGTTATAAAACACTAGTGAGCCATTATATATATGGTTCGGGGGTTGTTCGTATGTCATTGACCCACGCAGTGCCCTATAAGTTATGGAATTTATACCGTTGAGTACATACAATTTGACATTCTACGTGTTAGCGATCATCGATCCCCGAGTTTACAATCATCGACCACAATCACCATCAGCATCTCGAACTAGGAACTGCATCTAACGAGCCTCTCTCGTTGGGCTGACGTGTCACCCTCCATCGTTAGGGCATTCTCAATCGATCGTTGCTACTAATTGTTACAAAGGGTGTCATGTCAATTAGCAACACTGAAAGAAACGATAAATGCAATGCACTGTTTCCTCACGTGGACCCATCATTAATTTTTTTTTTTCATTTCTCCTCACCTGTCACTCCCGTGGACAGGAACCGAAGATCGGCCAGCTTGGCGTCGAGAGTGGTGAGCTCGCTGCCGCCGCGGGGCGTGGCACGCTTGGAGGCTCGGCGTCAAGCATAGCGTGCTCGCCGCCGCGGCGGGTGCGCTCCACAACGAAGGAGGCGGTGAGGAGGAGTGGTAGTCGCCGACAGAGCCGTGGGAAAGGGAAACGGTGGCGCCGTGGGGACACCGCGGCGCCATGGAGGCGGGGCGGAGCCATGGGGGAGAGTCGGGGGTGGAGCCATGGGGGAGACGGGGCGAAGCCGTGGGAAGCGGTGGCATCATGGAGAAGAGGCGACGAGGGCGGGGAGGAGCTGCCGGCGACAGGGCGGGGAAGGATCTGCCGGCGACGGGACATAGAGGAGGACCTACCGATGACGAGGTGGGGGAGAAGCTGCTTGCGACGAGGGTGGAGCTGCCGGCGATGGTGGTGGACGGGGAGGAGCAGCAGCGCATCTAGTTCACTGGAGATGCCGATAGAAACGAGAGGCCACACAACGCTACTTTTCTTCGTTTCTTTGGCATCGGTATTAACATAGAGATCGTTTCTCAACTAGTAGGAAACGATCACACTCTCTCACCACATTTATTAGGTTCCATGTCAGCTTTACATCCTATATGGCAGGTGAAGAAATGAAGTAAGAAAACTGCACTGTGAATGCTCTTAGTAAGATGTCAATACGAGCGACTCCTATCCTTTATTGGACAAGGCTAAATCATTTTTCTTTGCACTCATCCTTTTTTTCGTGCACTGCATTTTTTTTGGAAGTAGCTACTAGTATACTTCACTTTCGTAAGTAAAAAGAGGAGCAGATCGATGGCTACAATGGGCCCAGTACCACATGAAAACCTCATTAGTCATAACAAAGGTATGAGGTGCTTTTAAGCCATTGCGGGGCTCCAACGGATTTATAGTTAGTTGTGATCTGGAAGGTGGTGAGCACGTAGATAATAATGGCATTTGACTACAAAGTTTTCCAAATCTCCCAAATCCTCAATTATTGTTGACACAAAAAACATCAATGGTAAAATGACTTTGCTAGACATTAGTTTTCTGAAAGTTTATTAACCGTCAGTTGATTTTAACTCACTTGACACCTTCGTCCTCTTCACCGGTGTTGCCGATTCTTCCTCCTCTCCAGGCGTCGCGCTATTGGGATTAGGGTAAGGGTTGGTGATAGGGTTCCTGATGTCCCTGGGCTTAGAGGGAGATTGGAGGAGGCAACAGTATGGCTATGGGGGTGGGGATCATGGTGGGGCGGCAAGGTGTCGATGGTAGCCCCAGAGCCACGGGCTCGGGCAAGACAGCCGGGTTGCGGAGGGCTGATTGACACCGATTATTCCGGTTAGGTTGGGAGGAGTAGCACCGACGACGGGGTTAGGGGCGGAGTGGCGAGGTGGCGGTGGCGGCGTCGACCGCGGGCATCAAAGGTAGAGGCGGGGGAAGAGGAGAAGGCGGCGATGTGGAAAAAAAGATCGGGGAAAGAGGAAAGTGGGAAAAGAGAGAATGGGAGAGATTTGTAGGCTGTTTGGTTGCCTTCTCAGTTGAACCAGATTGTATGAGCCGAGCCAGGCTGAGATGATGCAAATGGTTGTTGTTTGGTTAGGTGTATGAGATTGTACAGGCTGCGTAGAGATATTGTTTGGTTGACTACACTAAGGAGATAATGGCATGGAGAAATTCAAAAGAGGGATGAAACATATTAAAAAAATTCTAGAAAATCAAAATAAAAAAATCAATTACGAAAATAAAAAAAATTCAAAAGAAAGTCTCATAAATAAATAAATTCAAAAATGAAATTTTAAACTTAAAATTTATATGGCAAGTGTGGTCTCGTTTTGTTTGAAAAAATATCAATAACCCATTTTTGAAATCGGTTCGATAATCGAAAATACTAATAAAAAGATATAGCAAATAAATGAATCAAATGTGTCGCGCACGTGGTTGTTGCTGCATCCGCGGAGCCTGACTCTAGGGAAACGTCTAATTTGGTCGTATTTACAGAGCTTGGCCCGGAGGAATTGCATCTGGAGAGCCTGGTTCAGATGGGTGAGAAGACAACCAAACACGCTAGTTTTGTATCTCTAGATGCAAAACTCTTTAGATGCAGGCAACCAAACAGCCTATTGAGCTACTTGATTGAGATCTAACGGTCTAAAAGTCAATTGAGAGGTATTCAACTCTTGATTAATTGACAATCTGATGGCATGATTAAAAGATGAATTCTTCACCATCCAAGCACATGGCCACCACAACGTGAGTTCTTTTTTTTTTCTTCTCCTTCAAAATTATATTTAATTTTGTTGGTCACAGAGCAATGGAGCCTGCCTAGGGTTGTACAGCTGGGATTTATTTGGTGGGCCATCCAGATGGAAGAGCCATAGTTATTACTTTGTTCTTGATACCCAGCGTCCTTTGGACTCTGATCTCGCGATCTGCTGTTGTTGCTTGGTGAGTGGCGCCTGGAGATGGGCCCTCCCCTCTCGTGGGCCCACTGCCACTGACAGAGTGGCCCAGGGGGCGTCAGGCGCAGGAGGATCCAAGCATAGCATATGGCATGCGTACGAACGAGCCGTCGCCGTCGACTCGTACGTCGTTCCATTCCCCATAAATTCGTGCAGATGCAGGTTTGAAATTTTCTAATTTTTTTCATGGGATCGATTTATATTTGTGATGGGTTTTTGCGCAAGTGTGGGTACGCGACCACGATGGAACGACCAATTAACGCCATGTTACCGTATATCAAATTACAATTTTGTATTGGTTCGAGATAACGCTACCACAATAAATGTGCGGGGTTTTTGCAATTTAGAATTGCCATAGAACACGATAGCATTGTTGTCATCGCGTTCAACCACTCTCTCTATATTTTGATGATAGCTTTCTGCGGTAAAATCTTCTAAATCCAAGCCTCCACGTGTATCACAAAACCACTATTTAATATAATCTCCAACCCAAAAATATATATGGCATTACGGCTACCACACAAAAACTAAATTTTCAGACTTTTTTTTTCAACAAACAAATAAAGTTTCGGTAAGAGCTAGCAGGCTAGCAGCTAATGGTTGATGCCAGGGATAAATTTGATTGGTGCTGTATTATGCATATGGTTATCTGTTGATCTATTTGACTAAAAAATAAAATCAATTTTGAAGGCTTAAAAATGAATTTTCCTCTAACTATTGTACAATTTGCTTGTGCTCCAGTGGAATATGTGGCAGAGCATTCTCGAGTTGACAAGGAAAATGAAAGAGGGCAAAACATCTCTCGCTAGTGACGTACATGAATAGTTCGAATAGTTCGAGTGGGCTGAAGCAATTAGGTTATGGTTTTCCGTGAAGTGTTTGGATGATCAAAATAGTATTTCATTCAGAAATCACGGTTTTAGAGTGCAACGTAAGGCGAAAAAATTTCAGAAATATGATTCAGAGGAGAAGTAAAAAAAAAGTGTTTTAGAGGAATTTTTTAGAGCAGTTGGTGTGATGCTCCGATGGTGGATAGGGCCGTTCCTGGGGGCAAGGCCACAAGGGCGGCCGCCCTGGGCCCATGATTTTGGGGGGCCCTGATCCAACGCCCATGTAGTAATATTTATACATTATAGACCAACATCAAGCCAGCAACTCATTTCTCTCTCTCCAATACTACAACGGCTGAGCGCCTACGGCTGCTCGTCTTATTCCTAAAATCATAATATGCTCTTTCCTTCCTCAAAATCCTCTCCTAATCTACCAATCTCTTTCCCTAGGCCATTGATTTTGTGTTTAACGGCGTTTTCGTTGGTCATTAGGGGAGAAATTAGTGGGATAATTACCACATCCTAAAATCACAAATCCTCAATTTCATGGGCAATTCAAGTTGATTCAACAAGCTGTTCAGCGGAGCAGCACTGCAACAGCTAGCGGGCACTGAACCGGAGTCTCCAAGCTCTGTTGGACTCCTCGGCCGCTGGGAAAAAAAATTTCTATCCATGGTACTCTTTTGATGTATCAAACATATTAGGTGCTATTTATATTTTTAAAAAATTGATTTAAACTTTAGAAATAGGCTAGGATATATGCTCCAATTTATGTTTTGCTCTTGGTCCTCGAAACACTGAGCAACTTCAACAGCTCCTGGATAATACTGTAGCAGATATAGAGGGGCTGCTGGAGGGAAGGAATCTTTTAGAGAGTAGTGTAATTTATGAAGGAATTTTAGAGGGATGGATAGAGGGGACGCTAATAGTGTTTTAGAGGGAAAATATAGAGGAGCTGCTGAAGTTGCTCTTAGGAATGGCACTGATGGTGGATGTGGATGCATCTCCGTCGTGGGCTCGTGGCCACGCAAGTACATGCAGCAGTCAGCAGTCAGCAGCATATGCATAGAGCCATGGAATAGTCGCCTCGGACTATCAATTTTATTTAAGACGGTTGGTGCTCTGCTCTCCTCTCCGTATCAAATCAAAATTTATGCCATCGATGATGCATAAATGGCGCCTGGATGATTGCTCTGTTATTATCATGCTGCCCTGCCTTCTGTAATTTAGTATCTGATTAGTATAATTCTGATTTCGATCGCCAGGAAACATGGAAAAGCAGATACCGGCAGTTCGAGCCGATTGGACAGCGAGCAACAGCCGTTGCTGTTTAGGATCGTGATGCAATTAACTCTTTCCTCGAAATGCCCGTGAAGAAACAGTACTACGTACGTACTAGATCAGTTCATGGGCAGCCCGGCCCAGCCCGACCGGTGCACCGGGCTGGGCTCGGGCCGGGCCTGGGAAAATGCGGGCGAAGCCGTGGCTGGGTCAGGCTTTCGAGCTTCGGGCCGGCTTCGGGCCCGAATCTGAGGCCCGGTGCATCGGGCCAGGCCGGGCCTGGGCTTGGTCCCGTGGAACCAGGCTTTTTCAAGCCCGGCCCGGGTCTTGATCAGGTCTAGTACGTACCAAGGTTAGTATTTCATCTTCGCGGGAAAATAGATAAAGTTAGGCCTGGTCAATGGTTAACACTCGTCACAACTAAACTTTTAGTCAAGTTTTAAAAAAATGAAGCGTTGCTAAAACAAAAGTTTAGGAACATGAGTCGGAAGGCTCAAAATGCATATATCATAATTATGGCATAGGCCATGCACATAACAAATCAAATCGTCCTGTGACCTAGATTTGGCTTCCACAAACCAAACGAGCTCTAAAAGTTCCTTAAAACTAAACCAACTATTTATCAACTATATATATAATTAGCATGTGCCGGTGGTTGAACCAAATGCTAAACTAGATTTCAAAGAGGCTGTTGATTCCGTTTCTCGAAGCCGGTCCACTTCATTTGTGTTACTTTTTTTAAAAGGTGGCTTCATTGATTATAAAAAAATAAGAATAAAAGGTTGTTTTTTTTTTCAATTCAGCTTAATCCGCTCTGAGCATGCTAAATCTTTGTCCACAGAAGCAAACTTCTTTTACATGGAGAAAATCAAACCCAAAAAAAAAAAAGGAATCCTCCATCGCTGAAAACTATGGACTACAATAAAAACCCTAGGCGTTTATATGGCTGCAGCCCTGTTGTGATTTGTGGCAGTACTCCACACAGCAGAGCAGAGAGAGAGATATATGCCTTCTTGTCCTTCTGAAAGGGAAGAAAGAAAGGCAGGCATGAAGTAGTAGCTGAATGAAGCAAGTCAGGGTCTTGATGAGGGAGGGATGCTGACTGTCAAAGAAGTGATCATGATCCGTGACATCACTGCGACTGCGAGGAGGGTGACCGACCGTTCCGTGTTCGTCCCAAATCGTGTGTCAGTCAGCATCCACCAGCTGCCTTCGCTGGCAGATGGTCGTATTAACTCACCAAGAACCTTCCTGCCGTAAAGAAACGCTCTTGCATTTTTCAATCGCATGTATTATTAGATAAGCTCGGTCAAATACGGCCGTTTTACTTGATTTGTAGACTGTAGAGCTGTTATTACTATCCAGGACGATTTGTGTTCATGCCATTAATCCCACAATCAGACTATCTGATACTCCCTCCGTTCCAAATTGTAGTTCACTGCTGACTTTTGAACACGTCTTTTGATCATACGTCTTATTCAAAAAATCAGTGCAAACATGTAAAAATATAAGTCATGTTTAAAGTATTTAATGATAAAATAAATCACAACAAAATAAATAATATTTACATATATTTTTTAAATAAGATGAATGGTCAAATAGAATATCCAAAAGTCAACAGTGAACTACAATTTGGAACGGAAGAAGTATATGTAGGGCAGGATATGTAATATCGATATCACGAAAAACAAGTGATAAATCTCTTATCCACCGCCTCGTCGTTACATTCCGCATTGTCAATCCGTGTCGTCGTGTCTTCTCTTATCTCCGCATGGAGGAGCCAACCATGACGATGCCCCCTCCTTCCTCCTTTGGGTCTTTTTCTTTCTAGATTTAATCTCTGGTTTGGAAAAATAGCATGAGTAATTGGTTTTCTTTTTAGAAAGATCGTGCCAAACACTTTAAACCGTATCCCTACTATATGCGGGGTTATTTGTGGATTTTTCTTGATTTTGAAGTTGAACTTGAATCAAAAGTTTTCGAATTTGATTGGAATTTAAAACAGTAAATCGCTTGGTTTTGGTTATGGAATCTTTGTGAAAATAATGACTATCATTGATTTTGTAAACCTCGAAATAGAGCCATTTGAAATAAAATCATAGAAACAAAAATAGAGGAAGGGCTCTGGATCGTATGTCCCATGTATACGAAAAAATTACCCACTTGTTTTGGACACATGAGCATAAAAACTACTAAACATATTTGATGCTGTTGAAACATGCATGGCATACCGATGAACATGAACTATGCTCCTAAAACATGGTCGATTAGTAGCAAAATATTATTATATTTGGGTGAATACATGATGAAACATGCTAAAATAACTATTAAAACTTGGCAGATTAACTATTGAAACATCATGTTTCTCATGTTCTGCGTTTGCTCGAAAAAAATTCACCACATTTCATCAGGTAACCCCGAAACATTTCAGACGTCCATATATAATGTTTCATGGTGAAAACGATGTTGCATCTTATCTTAGTTGTATTCTTATCGAAATCCAGCGGGCCCTAGGTCATGATCACCGACGCGAATAAGGTTGTTGAGAGAATAGAGATGGAGCAAAGAAAAGAAAGGAAGATATGGAGCCATGAGAGAGAGAGGGGGAGACAAGCCAATCAGCTGGTATCGACGACGACTGCAACCGACACTGGCATCCAGTGGCGTCGACTAGTCCTGTCTTTCCCTCTTGCGTATAAATAAGTATGGTCGACATCGAGGATAAAAACAAAGAAAACTAAGAAAAATAGAAAATGAGAGTAATAGTGAGGCATTGCATGTGCATCGCAAAGCATAATTTTTTTCCATGAGTAGCTTCCGTTCGTGAAAACGGGCAAATTAATACCACAATAACATTTGTGTCAATAGATACAGAGTCATAACATAAGATGAGAGAGCTATATTGAGGAACATTATTGTCCTACCATGAGAGAGATATACGTAATAATATATTGTTGCAGTTGCTAAGAAGATTATATTTATAAGTTTTTAAAACAAAGTACTTGCATATAATTTCAGGCTCGGTAAAACATCTCAAACTATGGTATAGGGTATTTGGACTTTACTTGGGAGCCGTTGGCGATTTGGTGCTTCCCAGAAGCAAAGATGGCAAAGCTGTGAATAACGTTGGCAGCGAGGGGCGAATCAGGAATGGCGACGAGCACAAGAAATTCCCTGCGTCGCACCATCCCGAGGAGGATCGATTCTACCAAGAACATAGGATCCACCATGGACCGGACACATTCGCGAATAACAAATCAGCTTCGGCGTGTTTAAGAGCAAATTCAGATGGCCCTCTATAGTACTGTAGTAGATATAGAGGGGATGCTGGAGGGAAGAAATTTTTTAAAGGGTAATGTAATTTGTGAAGAAATTTTAGAGGGATGGATAGAGGAGACGCTATAGTGTTTTAGAGGAAAAATATAGAGTGTGAGTTGGAGTTGCTCTAAATGTGTTACATTTTTTGCTGTCATTTACTTGGTGGAAATGGCAACATGGATATAAATTGTGTCCACTGCTTTAGGGCATCTCTAGAAATGTCAAGTAATGTAGCTATAAGAAACATGGTTATCATAAACGCTGGATGGACAAAGAGAGACCGTCTGGCGTCTAGGCGCGGCTAAACAAACCTGCATATAAACATATGTTTTCCTACGATATGTGACTATTTTGACCTCTATAGTAATATTAGATAATGTAGAAATATATTCATATAACATATTTAACAATTCCAAAAAATCATAATTATTTAGAGAAAATCATCCGCATAATCATGTCATAAATTATTATTTACTGCCTAGAACGGCCAAATCGTAGCCTCGCAGCCTCCTAGGTTCGCCTAGGAAAAAATAAGGCAGTTGGTTGTCGCCTAGTGCCTAGATGCCGCCTGTAGTTGCACCGATAAGAAATACCATATGGAATAAGATTTTGCTTATGTGGAGAAGAGAAAAAAAAGGGAGAGTTAAAAGCTAGCTACTAAGAGTCGGCATATAACATATTCCTAAGAATCATGTAGAAAAAAATATATGGGGTCATTTTAAGTTTAGGGATTACGCTATAGCAAGCTCATTGAAGATGTCACCTATTTATTATTAATAGTTGGCATGAACATTTCTTTAACCGGTTGTTTGTTCCATTGCGCTCTTAGAGTAAAATTAAGGTGGGACAGCTAACAGTGGAACGCAGAAGCAATTTTTTTGAAAAGAAGAAGGTCATTTTAAATATCTAAACGGGTAGGCTTGATGATGCTTTGATGGGAGGTTAGCCCTCGAGGCGTGCATGGCATACACTCATGTTGCAACCAATTTTTATTAGTGGCAGCAGCATAGCAGTGCTGTTTAAACAGCATACGATGGTGTCATTATCGCTTTGCTAATAACAACATGATTCTGCAGGAGGGCGTTTAGTAGTACTACTGGTAGCTAAATAAGCTGGCAGGAGGGTGTTTAGTAGTACTACTAGTAGCTAAATAAACTGGGTCCGATGGTGATGGTGGGGTGGTTGCATGGGTCACGTGATGGATGGCTGCTTGTTTATGTGCATGCAGTTGAGTTGAGCATGTTTAATGGAGCAAGAAAAGGACGCGCTCCAAGATCTGCCTCTGCCGTCTCCTCCTTTCCGATACCGACCACGGCCCAGGGATCTTCTGCGCGCAATAGCCCCCGGACGCCGGCCTGCCTCATGCGCGGAGTAGCGTATGTTGTCCAAACTCACCAGGCTAGTTCCGATGAATTTCGTAAACACTCTATAATTTTTAAGATCAATCCATGACAACCTTCCGGCTGGAAAAAGTATGTTGTTTTGTTGACTGCATCTCACGCGAGTCAAGTAGAATTGTTTTACTTCACGTATAGCTCAATGAATTCAAATTACAAACTCAAATGTGATTTGCTATTTGATTTTATGATCTTTGTTTGGTTGCCTGATCCATTTAGTCCTACCTTTGAAACCTATATAGTCCAATTATCTCCCGCTGAATCAAGACACTTTGTGGAAGTTCTAAGTTGATCATACGTTGGATCTCATGACTATTTGTATATAAATGATGAAAATATGTCCGATGTATTTCTGTATACATAAAACTAGTATACTCCAAGAGCTACAAATGTAGTAGATTGATGTTCTTCAAGAAAGTCAATGATATATAATCATAAATCTAACAGTCCATTAGAGTTGAGGCGAACTAGTGTGCCATATTTAGCTACTTGCCTATAATTAATGGTTCCATAAAATCGATAAAAATAGTGGAACGTAATTATAAGATGTTAAATAATAAACCACCTGATATCACACCAGTATTTTAAAATCTGTTTATTATATAAAAAAAGTTACTGCATCATGGCATGGGGGCATCTATGATGAGGATATAGGTCAACGCAACACACGCGCGGATACACAGCACCTGTGCTCAATAAATCCCAGGATTGGATTCCTTGGCCTGAACAAATCTCTGGTGGAGTAATGCAATCCAAACAGTAATCAACGGTCCCAAACATGAAATACACGTCTTGACCGGTACATTTCAGTTTAGCGTAGCGTTTTAATAAAATTTAAAAGTATTTAAAAAAAGGTTTAAATATTATTAAAAAATAATTTAAAAATAGTTTTAGGATCTTTAAAATAATTACTAAAAACCTGAGAAAAATTATTACAAATTATTACATCAAATAGGCTATATAAAAAAGATAAATTTTATTGAAACGCTACACTACACTAAGCTAAAATGTACAAGGCCTTAAAGGAAGCTTTGCACGAAACATTTTCTTTAATCATCCTATTATTCGAGTAACTTAGAGAGAGATCAATTATACGTGGTTCCTGCATCGTCACCTGTCAATAAAATCGTCCGACCTTTTTTTTTCTTCCCCCCTTTCCCTAAAATTTTGGGGAAAATTGGATTTTTGCCCCAAAGTTGCTCTGCCTTTGTATTTTTGCCCAAAGTTCATCTGTCTTGGTATTTTTGCCCTGTGAGACTAGATTAGGATAGTTGTGCCCACAGGGTGTTTCCTACAAAATTGCCACCGCCTCTTTGTTTCTCGGGATCAAAATACAAGTGGATGCAGTAAATACAAGTAGATGCGGTAGATGAACCAACTAATCGCTGAACCATTACCAGTAGATAAAATACTAGTACCTTGCCCGGCGCGGCTTCCTGCAGAATGGAGGACGGCACGGCTTCCTGCAGATGGGAAGGCGGCGGGAAGGGCGGCGTGGCTTCCTGCAGAGGGGAGGGCGGCGTGGCCATGCCCCTCCCAATCGGCGGGGAGGGCGCGGCAAACCAACAGACGTGAGGAGAAACAAAGAGGCGGTGGCAATTTTGTAGGAAACACCCTGTGGGCACAACTATCCCAATCTAGTCTCATAGGGCAAAAATACCAAGGCAGATGAACTTTGGGCAAAAATACAAAGGCAGAGCAACTTTGGGGCAAAAATCCAATTTTCCCGGGCAAAAGGAATGGGCAAATCAGGTGTTGGGACAGTAGTCAGTTGGGGTATTTTCTTATACTGTGTGTTATTTTATTAATTTTAAATTTAAAGTAGATTATTTCACCAATTTTTCCCTAAATAAACTGGGTCCGATGGTGATGGTGGTGGGTGGTTGCATGGGTCACGTGATGGATGGCTGCTTGTTTATGTGCATGCAGTTGAGTTGAGCATGTTTAATGGAGCAAGAAAAGGACGCGCTCCAAGATCTGCCTCTCTGCCGTCTCCTCCTCTCCGATACCGACCACGGCCCAGGGATCTTCTGCGCGCAGGAGCCCCGGGCAACCATATACTGCACTAGTGCAAATCATAGTAGATTGATGTTCTTCAAGAAAGTCAACCATATACTGCACTAGTGCAAATCATAAATCTAACGGTCCATTATAGTTGAGGTGAACGTACTAGTGTGCCATATTTAGCTACTTGACTATAATTAATGGTTCCATAAAATCGCTAAAAGTAGTGGAAGGTAATTATAAGATGATAAATAATAAACATGGATTTAAATAGCGTCGCTATAGCGCCGCTATAGCATTTTGGAGACGCCGGCGCTACGCTATTGTCCATTTTAACGCTATTGACGCTAAGACCGCTATAACGCGAAATAGCGCGCTAAACCGCGCCGCAAACAGTCCAATTTAGCGTCGCTATAGCGTTTGAGCCAAATTTGACATGCAATCACCATCTGCTTCATCTTCATCTGATAAGTCCATCTCGTTGGCTGAAGATGAAGATTGACTCCATCTACTGCTTGGCTTCGTCTCGTACTGAGTTTGTGTCCTGTGTCTGTGTGCTGTTAGACTAATATGCAGAAGAGTTGCAGAACTAATTTATGTTGGCTACTTGGCTTGTTGAATTTAAATAGCTGATGTGAATCCCAGCATTTTGCGTGTTTTTTAAAAAACGCTAAATGGCTTAGCGTCGCTATAGCATCGCTATAGCGTCGCTTAGCGTTTCTGGGAGGCCTTCGCTAAACACTTTAGCGCGCTATTTAAAACACTGATAATAAACCATCTGATATCACACCAAGTATTTTAAGATCTATTTATTATCAAAAAAAAGTTACTGCATCATGGCATGGGGGCATCTATGACGGGGATATAGGTCAACGCAACACACACGGATACACAGCACCTGTGCTCAATAAATCCCAGGATTGGATTCCTTGGCCTGAACAAATCTCTGGTGGAGTAATGCAGTCCAAACAGTAACCAACAGTCCCAAACATGAAATCCACATATAAAGGAAGCTTTGCACGAAACATTTTCTTTAATCATCCTATTATTCGAGTAACTTAGAGAGAGATCAATTATACGTGGTTCCTGCATCGTCACCTGTCAATAAAATCGTCCGACCTTTTTTTTTCTTCCCCCCTTTCCCTAAAATTTTGGGGAAAATTGGATTTTTGCCCCAAAGTTGCTCTGCCTTTGTATTTTTGCCCAAAGTTCATCTGTCTTGGTATTTTTGCCCTGTGAGACTAGATTAGGATAGTTGTGCCCACAGGGTGTTTCCTACAAAATTGCCACCGCCTCTTTGTTTCTCGGGATCAAAATACAAGTGGATGCAGTAAATACAAGTAGATGCAGTAGATGAACCAACTAATCGCTGAACCATTACCAGTAGATAAAATACTAGTACCTTGCCCGGCGCGGCTTCCTGCAGAATGGAGGACGGCACGGCTTCCTGCAGATGGGAAGGCGGCGGGAAGGGCGGCGTGGCTTCCTGCAGAGGGGAGGGCGGCGTGGCCATGCCCCTCCCAATCGGCGGGGAGGGCGCGGCAAACCAACAGACGTGAGGAGAAACAAAGAGGCGGTGGCAATTTTGTAGGAAACACCCTGTGGGCACAACTATCCCAATCTAGTCTCATAGGGCAAAAATACCAAGGCAGATGAACTTTGGGCAAAAATACAAAGGCAGAGCAACTTTGGGGCAAAAATCCAATTTTCCCAAAATTTTGCATGGGATTTGACATATTCTAGTATACTTCTCCAGTTATTGTATCATTAATAGAAAGAAGAATATCTACGGTGCGAGAGGAGATAACGTTCTTTAAGGGGCAGACAAGATAGGCAATATCCAATAAAACAGCGTTCTTATCCTGTATTGTTAATTCTATGATTGGTTAGAGTAGTTCTAATTTTTTTTTCCTAACTGGGCTCTTTATTTTCCTGTTGCAAATATGCATCCATAAAAAACAAGGGACAAAGGAATTCAACTTTAGTTTTCTTTGCATATATATGGTGTGTTTATATATTGTTCCCAGCATGTTTTAAATAAAATATTTTCAATCAAGAATACAATTATTGTACAGACCTACTCTGCTTGTTTCTACATTTTTGTCACGGTATTTACTATTAATCTATTATACTGGTGAATTTTAGGACTCACCAGTGTACTTGGATTGAATTTGTAAAGCATTTTTGAAAGTCATTTATCTTTTTGTATAGCATAAGAATAACCTTTTTTGAAAAGACAAGCTTAGAACGGCCTGAACTTGGTGAAGTGATTATTGGAGGTCCAAACATTCCACTTGATAACTTAAAATATTCTGGTTAGGTACATCTCCAGACTCACAGATGCCCATGTTTTTCTTTTTTTAGAAGCACAAGTGATAATGATTGAACAATATGTATGCTAAGGACATATTGTGTTGAAAACTTAAAATTTTAAATAAGCATATCGCATAAACCTAATGGTCTTCCTTAGTTCCATTTATCTTAGCACTGAACTAATAGTTCCACAGGAGATAGAAGCAGAACTAAAAAAGTAGAAATTTAATAAGAAAAAAAAAATTATTCTAAAGGTATGGACATCGTAGTATATCATGAAAAAAAGAGTATATCATGAAAAAAAAGGTATGGACAAATCATTTATATGTTCCTGAAATCTTTATTGCAAATCTGCATTGAATCTAAATTCTAGACACATATCTACATCAGTATATACTTCCTCGTTCATACATTCTTTATGTAGATGATACATGTAGAGAATGGGATCAAAACTAACACACTATAACAATTCATCTTTTTCGACATAATCATTTTGTTACAATGGAAATACAGATTTTTTTTCCCCGAATCTAACGTCTTTCTTGCAAATTTGCTTTCCATCTAAATTCTAAACACATATCTACATCAGTATATACTTCATTATTCATACATTGATACATGTAGAAGATGGGATCAAAACTGAAACACACTCATAACCATTCATCTATTCCGATGTAATCACTTTGTTACAATGGAAAATACAAAATTTGTATTTGCTGAATCTGAGGTCTTATCCCTTCTTTATCTTGGGGACAAAAAAAATCATTGTACTTTTTTCGTTTAGTACTGAGGTAATGAGCATAACATAACAAAGGTACTGAGCCGGGACCAGTAAAATTAGTAGGCCATGAACTATTCGACCAACTTAGCACTATATTGCCAGTGTTTTGTCAGTACCTGCTATAGCCAGTTTCCGTCATATGTTCATAGCAGCAGTTCTTAACAAAGAAGCAGATGGTAAGAGGTCAGATGCCACAAAATGCTTCAACACATCTCTTCTTGTTTCAGTCTACCACCGGAACTTCTGTATCATCACAGCATCTTCTTGATTGCAGCAGGAGGCAATGTTTCACTGGAGCTGGTGCTTCCACTTTCAGATTGCATGCCATGCGACAAAAAATCACCTCGCGGATCATCCAGAGTCCGTAACCACGACACAAACATGCCCTTGGCAAACAAGTCATTGCAAAAGCAGCTCATGACCTGCTGGAATGCCAACATGCTTAACATGTGAGCTCAGCTTATCAACCATCTCAGATATCTGGTCTGACTCTCGGTGCTTTCTATCACCCACTGTGAACTCATGGAATGCCTCATCAAGTTCGATCCAACTTGAGCCTGCTGTCTTCTGAGATCTGGTTCCTTTCATCTGCATCCTTGCCTTTGCCATATCACTCCACTGCCCAGCCTCTGCATAGATGTTTGAAAGGACAGCATAGTTCCCTGCACTGGAGGGCTGCAGCTTGCTCAGTTCGTTCACTGCTATTTCTGCATACTCCACGTTCTTGTGTAGTCGGCATGCACTGAGAAGGGAACCCCATATGACCTCATTAGGCTCCCAAGGCATGCTTTTGATTAGGTCAACAGCTTCCTTAATGAGACCTCCACGGCCAAGAAGGTCGACAATGCAACCATAATGCTCTATCTGAGGAACGATGCCATAGTCCCTCTCCATGTTGGAAAAATACTGACGCCCCTCTTCAACAGATCCCATGTGTGTGCATGCGCTAAGAACATTGATCAGTGTCACAGCATCGGGGCGGAACCCCTGCTGCTTCATTTGAGCAAAGAGGTTCAGCGCCTTGTCTCCATGCCCATGCATTGCGAACCCTCCAATTATGGTGTTCCATGACACCGAGTCCCTCTCAACTATCTCAGTGTCAAAGATGTAGTCAGCCCGGTTAACGCATCCACACTTGCAAAACATGTCGATCAGTGCATTGCACACAATAGTTGATTTCCCCAGCTTCCTGTTCCGCACATACCGGTGAATCCTCTTCCCAAGAGCAAGCGAGCCTGATTCAGCGCATGCAGCCAGGATACTCACAACCGCAGTGACATCAAGTTCCACAGCAGACTCCTTCATATGAGTAAACAAGCTACTCGCCTCCTCGACAAGCCCCTTCTGTGCATATGCCGAGACCATTATGGTCCACGTGACCAAGTTCTTGGTGGGCATCTTATCAAATATTACCCGGGCCATCTCCATGTCGCCCTTCTTACAATACCCTGACACCACCGTTGACCATGACACTACATTTCTCTCTGGCATGCGCTGGAACAGCTCGAATGCCTCAGCCTCCCCGGCTTTGGCGTACCCATCCAGCATCGTGTTCCAGCTGATCGTGTCCCTCTCTGGCATCTCATCGAACATTCTCCTCGCGGCTGTCACCTCCCCCTGCCGCACCATCGCAGCCATTGCCGAGTTCCAGGACACGACGTCCCGCCTTGGCATTTCGTCGAACACCTTCCTGGCGTCCAGGAACCTGCCGTTCTTGGAGTAGGCGTCGATCAGCGCGTTCCCGACGAAGGTGTCCTGGATCGATCCGAGCTTGACGACGTGGGAGTGCACCGTGCGGATGGGGGCCACGCCAGCGGCGGAGAGCGCCTTGATGAGGAAGGAGTAGGTGAAGGTGTCCCGCTGGGGCATGGCGGAGAATGCGGCGACCGCGGAGTGGGGCATGGCTCTGAGCGCGTAGGCGCGCAGGAGGGTGTTGGCGAGGAAGGTGCCGCCGGCATGCGGGCTGGGGAGGGAGGCGAAGACGCGGCGGGAATCCGGGAGGCGGCGGAGGAGCGCGTAGGAGGAGAGCAGCTTGGCGGCAGCGTGCGGGTCGAGGTGAAGGCCGTGCTTGAGGAGCTGCGCGTGGAGCTCCCGCACGTGGAGGAGGCGCGGGAGGCCATGGGGGAGCGACTCCAGGTGCTGCTCCACGAGCCGGCGGTGCGACGGCGCGCCCCACCGCGGCGCCGGCCGGAGCGCGCAGGTGGCCGTGGACATAACCTGGCGAGCCGGTGACTGCCTGGGCGGTGGCGCCGCCGGAGAAGGGGCAGGTGGGTGGTGGTGGTGATGGCCGGCGAGGGGAGGGGAGCTGCCTGCACAGCTGAGCCGGAGAAGGATGTGCTCTCGCTGTCTGACATGTGGGGTCGCGTCCAAACCTTCGCCTCCGAGGATTGGGCTTTGTAATGAAAAGCTCTGAAGAATTATCCTAGCTGGGCCAGTGTGCTTCTCGGCTGGGCCTGTGTGTTATGTAGAATTCCTTGAATTCTAACCTTACAAACAAATTGTCTCCATTTATAGATCAGATGAAAGAGTAATGGCCTATCATTTGAAGAGCTTAAAGTTGCAAGACTTGGGCAAGATGGAACTGCCGGGTTGCAATGAGTTAGATACGTCTCTTATATACAGGCCATGTTGGATATGTGGATTACCTGGATACAACTGATTTAAAAGCCAATATTGTAGGTTACTAGGCACTCACGGGCGCCTGTGGCGCGCCGAGCCCGAGCAAAAAAGGTGGAAAAAACACGACGCACGCGGGATTCGAACCACGGCCTTCCAGCTGAGAAGCTGGCTCAGCTAGCCAACTCGCCAAAGCGTTCGCCTTGCTAAGAGCTGTGCGCAAAAAAATCGTTTTACATGTAAAGTATTAATGGACGGCCAGATCTGGCTGGCGCACGCGATCGAACGGGCGCGAATGAACAGGATGACGTGGCACATTGACGATATGAATGCGACATGTGGCATCAAGAGGGAGCTGAAACTCCCTATTATATATTTAGATGCTACAAAGTTGCCTACTTATGTTTGAGTCCTAAGCCTTGAAAGCCTTTTAATTTATCATACGCTTTGCTTTCCATTGAAATATAATTCAAGTGTTTGACTCTCCTTTCAATATTGTTTTAATCTATAATTATAACATGGTGTTGCAATGTATTGATGCCGAGAAATGTCTCCACGCTTCTACAACCACTGCCCAGACCTCTTATCCTGGCCCTTGGCAGTGCATCCAGATTCGTGTATAGTCGATTCTCTCTCACACAGTCTTTTGCAAAAACGATTATAATTTTTTATTTTTGGATAACGGTAATCAGATCCCCTTATCTTCCTCTCTCTCCTCCTCTCCACCTCGGATGAGCCTAGCCTCCAAGCAGCATGCTCGCCAACGACCACCACTGCTAAATGGGGCAACCATGCTAGCGCTCGGGAGGAATGACTTTCATTGGAGCAATGAAAACATTGACATGATTTGTTAGGCATCAAAACATTAACATAAGATTCATGAGGACTTTCAATAGAGCTCCATGCAAGGCATAGCTGAAGGAGATCCCTTGAAAGGGAGAAGATACGCAAAGTCAGGGACGGATCTGCAGTGCTGGCGCCAGGGTCAAGCAATCCTGGTGTCTTTTGAATAAACCCTTCCTGTTTATTGCTAACCTATTAGTAGATATACATTTAAACCTACAATTTGAAAATCCAACGACTTGTTTTTTTGTATCTGCCTCTGCGTACAGTCAAATTATTATTATTTTTTTTTAAAAAAGGGGCTCCCCATTTTCCGTTGCAAGTATACAACGAAAACAATGTCTGCCAAGCAATTATTAATCCAATCTAATCTCCTAATGCTATTTTTATGCAATCTATTACACGCATGTTTTTTTTCCATGCAATGGAGCCAAGCTCCTTTTCTTTTTGCTCTTGCTGCAGCTTTTCCACCTTCCCCGCTGCTCACCCGCAGCGCTTGGTTGATTTTTCGTGTGCTCCCTCTCTCCTTGCTTGCGCTGTTTTTGCATATCTTTTTTTTATGAGTCACTAGAATTTGATCTCTGCTGGGTGAGGTGGCCACCGCCGATCCTCACCACTGGGCCACCACCCAGTGCAGTCACAGTATTAATGAAAGAACAAACCCAACTAATCTAGGATTACACTTTTATAAAAACCCTCAATATATCCAGGATTGATTTTTTTTTTCGTCCTATGAATTGGAACTTGAGATTTTGCAGATGCTCCTTTCAGGCGCTTTCAACTTTTTGGCCCCTTCTCATTGTCATTGGACAGTGATCAATCCAAGCTCTCGGCTTTATATTTGGTGCGCTATGGCCTCTGGGCTCTGGGTTAGATCGCTAGATTTTGAAGATATTGTAGAACAAGCTTATGATAGACAAGTGAGATGCCCTCACGCTGCGACGGCTGCGTGTTAAGCTAGCTTTTGATAACTATTGCCATGCATGCATTGTTATTTGTTGGGAAACAATATTACACGTACGTCTCTCAAAACTCTAATAGAGATAACTGTACACTCTACTGTAATTAATCGGTTATTACGAATTTGCTCCGAGGTAACAACAGAACAGCTGGGGGTCCACGTCGCGACAAAACAAGATCGAGTTAGTTGCACCCTGCACTGTACTAGCCCTCGGAGATTCCACGTACGGCCCTGAGCTAGCCCTGACCGCCTGACTACACAGCTGATTTGCTGACAGGCTGGGCCCACCTGGAAGCGTCGAGCGCCGCCACGCAGCGACAAATTCGCAAGCTTTTTTGCTTCACCGCTACGCTCGCGTATACGGTCCATGTACGGTACATATACACGCCCATCAATCCATACATATACCAATATACGTGCATGTACACGCACCTGGCTGGCTGATCGATGCATGATGGTCGATGGACACGTACGTATACGCATGCATGCATGTACGTGTCCACATTTATCTCAGATATTAATTCAATCGTGTATTCGTACGTGGTTTTCGTTGGTTACTCTATTTTTGTTTCTTGCAAGTAGTTAATTGATGAAGCAGAGTGTCGTCACAAATCTCGTTCATTATTGACATTTGTTATCAGCGGGTTTTCCTGGCTGCAAATATCATTCATATTCGTGGTCCCGTCACCCGTGTATGCATGCTAACACCAGCCAGTTACAAGTTAAGCACGTAACTCTTAGCGAAAAGCGTGTCCAGTGTTGCTTTCCAAATTACAAATTAGAAAAGGTAGAATCATATGAGTTAGAACTAACTCTGTAGTTATTATATACGGAGTACTATACAACTGGAGGGAGCTAGGACGTATCGTAAGGAACATGTATACACATTTTATGATTTTCTATAGCAGTACTTTCTAGCGTCTTTGTTCGATCAATTTTTTATTTTATTTTTTTCGCGCCAAAAACATGCGAGCATCCATAACGATCTCAAGTTAAGGTAATTAACCAAGCGAGTTAGCATTCTGCCGCGGCCTTTTCTTTCAACTCTTAATATCTGCCTCATCTCAGCCGTCCAGGGAACGAACGGACGGCCATAAGTGAAGCAACAGCACCACGACGCATGCATGCGGCCATGCAGAGGACGTAGCCATCCCCTTCCACCTCACCACCTTCCCCCGTCTCATCGCAGCCGTCCAAGGCACGATTGGACGGTCGAGATCACGCCGCACACGCGCTCGCCCCGTCCATTCCCGCTATAAATACACTCACTGCTCGCCCTCGCGCTCGCCACCACGCTGCCTTTTCTTGTCTCCGGCGACATCTTCCTCCTCTCCGCCCACCCATGGAGCTCGCCTTCTTCCTCAAGTCCCCGCCCCCTTCCTCCCCGCTCGTCGCGCGTCTCCCCGAGGCGCCGCGGGCGGCGTCTCTGCGCCCGGGGCGGCTCGCCGTGCCGCCGTGCCCGCGGCCCCTCGCCGCGCGCCGCTCACCGGCAGCTGCGGCCAAGTCGCCGCGGTAAGCAACGCCGCGAGGGATGCGAGAGCAGGATGTACTGAGTGCTGTTTCTGTGGGGATTTGAGCCTTTGAGGGCGTTCTTGCAGGGATGGTTTTGGTGGTGGGATCGCTCTGGTTTAATTCTGTCAAGTTTTGTCCGGTTTGGATTCTTTCTTGGCGATTTGGTGAGATCTTTCTTGGTTTCTTCAAGAGCCCGATCGGTTGGTTGCTCTCTTCAACGCTGAGGTGCAGAGAGATCGAGCTGTTTCTTTTGTTTTTTGCTTTTGCTTTTTGGATGGATGTAGGAGCTGAGATATTAGGTAGGTTTAGAGTTCTTGATCGATGGGGTCTTGGTTCTTTTTCTTGGGAGGTTTCATCTTCGTTTTGTTGGATTCTTGGCCGTGAAAACCGCTGCATATCAAGATGGATTGCATATCCGACCTGAGCTGCACCACTGTTTAATTCATCGAACTCCAAAAGTTGGCCATCTTTGGGTTAATCTGCTCTGTCCTAGCTAGTGTCCTTTATTTGCGCTGTGGCCTTTCCTAGAACAGCAACTTTGCAGCATTTTTTGTAACAAATCTTGATAGGGTTCTTCTTTTTCTACCTTTTGAGTTTCTTTGGTGCGAGAAGTGTTATTTCTTTGGTCTCTTGGATTTCTTTTACTCCAAAGGTGGGTCAAAAGTTAACTCTCTTTTACTGCCAAGCGGGATCAAAAGTTAAGGCTGCCGATCTTGTTCTTGTCTTCTTCTTTGTTTTGTGAGTTCACAGCAAGAACATGCATGCAGCCCTTTATCCTTATCTGGCAAGTTTTTTGGTTCCATGAGAGATTGGTTGGCTTCTTTGATTCTTTGAGACGTTAGGTTGCTTTCTTGGTGGTATAAGTTCAGCATCGCTGATAGAAGTTGTTTTTTAAGTTCTTGCTGTGCTTGTTCTAGTTGATCGGATTTGGAATGTTTTGTGCGCTTCGCCTTGGTGCTTGATTGAACACTGCAAATTGTCCAGTAGTGATATACTAGGATTTCTTTTCCAGTAGTATGATCTGATTTTTGTTATTTACTCGGGTACAGTAGATCTAATGGTGATGAATCTGTTCTTGGATTTTCTTAAACATCTTGAAGCATTATTTCATATAACATGCATATGTTTCTTTTTGAACAAATATATATGCATGGCGTATTCATGCTAGCGTTCATTCTTTTTGAACTATATGCATGGGGCATTCATTCTTTTTGAATGAATATATGCATGGTGCTAGTTTCCTTGGTCCTCATTCTCTTCGCTTTATCTAACTTATCTAACTTATATTTAACAGCGAAGAGAACGAGACCTTACTATACCAAATAGTTACTGTCCATCCCTTGAGTGTTCGAGTGGGATTTTGAATAAATCTGAAATTACTTT
This sequence comes from Raddia distichophylla, assembly GCA_005191435.1. NCBI lineage: Eukaryota > Viridiplantae > Streptophyta > Magnoliopsida > Poales > Poaceae > Raddia > Raddia distichophylla. Next base: position 476,007 of record SPJY01034155.1, on the reverse strand, counting down.
AGCTATGGATCATGTCCAGTGTGTCGACAAATACAGTCTATGCTTATATTTCTTCAGCATCCTATCCATTTTATATTGCTACTATTAATTTATGGTGCATTTCATGCTAGCTTGTTTCATGTTAAGAGTATCCGGATTTAACGTTTGTATGAGACACAAACGTTTCATTACTGCTTTAAGTTTGACACATGCCGTGTTGGACTGTTTGGTTGTTGTGTAGGGACGGAGAAGAAAGGAATGAGAAGAATGTCTTGAGCTTGGACAGCATAAGATACTCGCTGATCAGGCAGGAGGACAGTATCATCTTTAGTCTTCTGGAGAGGGCACAGTTCTGCTACAATCCTGAAACTTACAAACCCAAGGCTACTGGAATTGTGGGGTTCAATGGCTCTCTGGTTGAGTTCATGGTTCAGGAATCTGAGACGCTGCATGCTACAGTGAGTACAAGAGTGACTGTGCTTGCTGTAACCTCTGGAATTGAAATGATTTCATGGCAGCAGAGGTTGTAACATCCTGATGATGTTGTCGTTTCTCAGGTTGGAAGGTACAACAGTCCAGATGAGAACCCTTTCTTCCCTGAGAATTTGCTAGAGCTGACAAGGACGCCTGTTCAACATCCAAGGGTAAATATGGCTCAAAAACCTCTCTTTCTGATAAGAGTTGTTACATGTTAATTAATATCCATTCTATTTATGCCTTGCCTTGTTGATTTGAATGTCCTAGCTTGCAAGTAGCCTCTACTTTTAGGAAGAGTTTTGTTGAAAATGGAAATGTATAAAGTTCAATATTGAGGGATGGCAAATTTCCAAGATAATAAGCATTTGTAAAGTTCATAGAGAATTCATATATTTTTTATGGAAATAATGACATCAAACTGTTGCCGCTGTGTGAGATGTTTGATACTAGTAAGCGGCTTATTTTGTCTCTTTCCTTAGTTAGGATCGTTAAGGATGTATAACTGTCTTCTAAATCTGTCAATACATACATGTATATCCACAGTTGGTTGTGTTTTGCTTTGGGTGGCTCATTGGAAATAGGGCTTACTAGTTACTACACAGCTACTAGATGGAAATTGCTTACTTTATTTGTTCAGAAAAATGGCCTACTTTATATAACTTATTTGTGCATTTGGTACGATGAGTTTCTAGCCAACATATAGGAAGCAGCATCTACATTTACAATACTAGAACTGGGAACTATTTACCATAATTTCAAAATGGGCTTTTAACTAGTGAACAGTGCTAATACTAGTGAACTAGCGAATAGTGTCTTCTTCTGTTTTCTCTTGACATGAGGAGTTTTATCTCATCATCTAGATTCAGTTACCTGCAATTCTTTTGGACATTGAAACTGACTGTTTTTGGTGCTTTCTTTTCATTAGTAATTAGTAAATGGTTTTGAAACTGACTGTTACTAACGGAATTTTTGAATGGGTGCGTAACCGCGATGGCTCATTGGAAGCTACTATAATGTTCACAGCTTTGATATAAAGTCTGAATGTTCACAGCTTTGACATATAAAACTCATACCTGTCTGTCCTAGTACCACTAAACTTAGAAATTTCAAATTTACTCCAGTATAAAGTAGACAACAAAAAAATCGTTATCCCATTTTAATTCTCTTTATGAGAAACACTGTGCCTGATACTGAACCTTGCGACCTTCGTGTGCACAGGTTCTGCATCCAGCTGCTGCTTCCATCAACATAAACCAAAAGATTTGGGATGTGTACTTTTCTGATCTTCTGCCAAAGCTTACGATGCCTGGAAGTGATGGTAATTGTGGATCAAGTGCTGTTTGCGACACCATCGTTTTACAGGTGAGAGCCAGAACACCCTTTTCCTCCATTGATTCACCATCTAATCTTGGACTAAAAATTATTGTCATATTGTAGTATGATAGTTGATTGGCGTCAATTTTCAGAGCACCTAGTTACTTTTTGCTCACTGTACATCTACCGAATTGTCCTTCATAATAACTCTAAATGTGGAACCGATTTGCATGCTCACTGTATGGTAGATGATAGTTTTTTTTTTTTTTGGGTCTAGAGGTTATCTTGGGCCTGCCTTCGGCAGTGCGTCTTCCTTTGTTTCGCTTTTCGTGCATCCTATGCGTGGGTCCTGTTCGGCGTTGTGGTGGTGGTGGGCGGTCCTTTTGCATTGTCTAGGTGGTGGCGGTCCGTTTTTTCGGCCGTGCATCCCTTTCGGCTTTGCTAGGGGCTGTCGTTCTCTTTTGGTATTGTATTATTGCTTTCTTCTTAATGAAATGGTAGAACACCTGCCCCGTTCGATAAAAAAAAACAGTTTTTTGTCATCATGAATCTCTACGCGACAAATTCTTGGCATGGTTTGATCTTAGCTTCAAATCACCATAGGCACTCTCCAGGAGGATTCACTATGGCAAGTACGTGGCAGAGGCAAAGTACACGGAGTCACCTGCTGAGTACGAGCCTGCAATCAAAGCACAAGTAAGCACCATCCCCCCGTGCATGCATACGTCATGCAACTGATTTTTAGATAAGTCTTAGTCAATTTTCTTTCTAGATGTTTTCGTTAAATCTTTTATGTATCCTATATGTACGCAGGTGTATGCATCTGACCTCGCTAACACAAAACTCGTTAATCTTCCAGGACGGGGACAAGCTGATGGAAATGCTGACTTACCTGAAGGTGGAGGAGAACGTGAAGCGTCGCGTGAAGACCAAGACCGGGATCTTCGGGCAGGAGGTGAGCCCGGATGCTGCTTCGACGGCCGACCCGGTGTACAAGATCAGGCCTGATCTGGTTGCAGAGCTGTATGAAAGATGGGTCATGCCACTGACCAAGGAAGTGCAAGTGCAGTACCTTCTCAGGAGGCTGGATTGATGGAGCCCGTCCTTTGCACTATCTCTCTCTCTCAAGATACTCACCAGTTCGGTTCACTTCAGATCAGTTCTGCTTTATGGGCAGCAGCTCACCCACAAACAATTAGGCCGTTTCTCAGATTCTGCTCTAGTTCAGTTCTACTTCTCCATGCAGCAAAGTGTATTTTGGTTTCTCTTCCTGTAGTTGGGATGTAGTTTTCAGTGGAATGTTGTGCCATTTGCAGCTTCACTGAGCATGAATGGTGCTCATCTGAACTGAGAGCTAAGAGTTAAGCTCATTCTACCTCCTAAGTTTTTTACCCTTTTGAACGAAACCTAAGTTTTTACCTCGAAGCAGAATTTTTTTGTTACCAATGTTACTTTTTGATGTGCATGTGCTGCTACTAGTTCGCCATCAGAATTTATCGCTCCATTTTTGTGAACGTCTGAACCTGCGGTAGCTCCCTTTTTTTTAAGGCACTCTTGGACAGGCGCCTGCAATTCAGCGTTTATACATGCGCATGCCGCGTACATGCAGCCAATGAGCGGCACAAAAAAGTGAGCAGGAGCATCTCCCCCGTATGCAAGATTTTTTCAAAAAAAAAGATAAATTTTTTCCGGTGCTGGCAAAAGTGGAAAAACAGTTCAGCGGTCTTGGAAAAACATGCACTTTTTGGCCCTGTGCAGGCGCCTGCAAAATACAGAAAACAAAATAAATCTATAATAAGCAGAAAACAAAATAAATCTATAATAAATTAGACCTCGCGCAAAAATTTCTTCTATCGCGAAACATTTTTCCAATAAATTTCGATCTGCTGCTACATCAACCATATTTATTTTAATTAGAAAAATTAAAAATGAATATTTAAAAATTCTCGGACACCTATTGCTGTGTTGACTTCGGGCCCCAAGTGGGCTTCCAGCTCGCGCAAGACTTCTGCTGGCTGTCAGGGGTGAGTTGGGCCTCAAGCAGATATTTTCCTGGAGCTTGCTGCTGGAGGCTTGCTCGCCATCCGTGACTTCTGCGTGGGCCTTACTGTTAATGGGCCCAAGCATCCAAGAGTGGTTGCCGGTGCCCCAAACAAGGGGTTCAAAGCTCCGCGATTTCAATTTTCCTCCTTCCACCTCAAGGCTTGTGCTCATCTAGCATTGGTCCACTCCTTCCAGGGAAGGCCATGACTCCCCTTGTCATCGCCAGAGAGGAAAGGAATTCAAGCAGAGGTCACGGATAGGAGTGGTAATGGAACCCGTTTTCCGATCCCCGGTGGGGAATTTCTCTATTAGGGAACGGATATGGAAAGAAATCTATCCCATAAGGATGTAAACAGGGAAAAACCATCTCTCGTCGGGGATGGTGGGGATGGGGACGGAGAATTTTTTTCCCGCGGAGACACGGTTGGGGACCCAAATTACTTTTTGCGTATTAGAATTGTAAGGTCACAAGCATGTCATCTAGCTCATTATATCCACATTTTCAGATATGTAGCAGCCGAACCTTCAATGTATCCACTCATTCTATTTTTTCTTACCACTTAGCATGATTTTAGGGTAAAAATGCTAACGGAAGCTTTTCTTTTGTGTGGAATTTTTGCTGGGATGGGTCCCTGACAAAGCCCCGTTACCCGGATGGGATGGGGGAAATTTTATCTCCGAGACGAGGAACGGAGACAGGAACAAAAAAAATTTTGAATCGTGGGAATGGGAAGGGGAGGCACTCCCCGTTGGGTAATGTCCCTGTTGCCACCCCTAGTCACGGACGACCATGTTCGGCTATGGTGGCAGGTCCTGGACCTCAACAGCGTGGTGATGCCTAAAGGAGATGCGACTTACCTGCTGGTGGCCATGGCACCGTTGCGGGAAGGGGCATCCCGTGAACGGTTGCGGCCAAAGAGGGTATCCTTTCAAGAGCGGTAGCGCTACCCACTGTCGCCATCAACCGGGCCATCATCCTCATGCGGTGGAGGGGCAGGAGGTCGATAGCCACCTATTTAGGCATGAACACCATTGTCAGTAGTTGGTGGTAAAATACCATCGATGAAACTCGGCTCCTATGTAAAGGAGATAATCCTAGGATAGGGCTCCTCATCAAGAGATTTGAGTCGTGTGACGGAAGGCCATTGACTGGTGAGACTGGAGAGCGCTCTAGCCGGGGAGCCCAATCCTCAAGGTTGACCAAATGAATGAGCAACTCCACGGTGGTTGGATGGGGTGAATACGGTCAACTCGGTACACAGTTTCAAACACGCTACCCGCGTCGAAAGGGAAGAAGCAACAATTGTTGGTTTCAGGATTATGTTTGAATTCTACGTATAAACCCAACATTTAAAAACACGGGTGTCTTTATTGTTAGTATTCAAATCTAGCATATCAAACAAACATAAATCTTCTATAATTTGTTTGGCCACCTTTTTATTTCCTATTTTTAGTATCCTCCATTTTTAGAAAAACCTTTTTATTTCCTATTTTTTTTAAGCAACACCCCATCTTCTATTTTTAGTCCCGAAAAACCTCACGGTTTTCGCTTGCGCGTCTGTTGCAACATCTCGGCCAAAAACCTCTCTCAGTAAAAAAAAAGAAAAGAAACCGCCCTTGGCCTTGGTGCCCCCATGGACCTGGTTCAGGTGGCTCTCCATCACCGCGCCACGCGTTGACACAAACTCTCCTCTTCCTCGCATGGCGTCTCCGTCTTCCTCTCCAGCGCATCAAGCAGCAACTCCAACACCAATCGATCCCCTCGTCTTCTTTCCTCCCTCCCTCCTCGCCACGCCAAGAACCGGAAGCAGTTGACGGCGCCGGCGAGATCAAGGCGAAGCGCCGACGGACGTACTCCTGCATTGCATTGCTCTGCCGCCGGCCGCCGCCGCCTGCCCGTCCCCGTTCTTTGTTGGCTCGCCGGGGCATCTCTGAATCCCCCCTCCAAGAAACAGGGAGAGGTATGGTTTCGATGTTTCTTTCGCGCTTATGTTCTTGCTCCTCATTGAGATTGTTGATGGTGGTTCCTCGTTGATCCAGTCCGGTTTCTTGAGCACGAAGATCAAAGAGGTTATGACTGCAACTCCTGCATCGGCTGAACCGAAGAACGAAGGTAACCTCACTGATTCCCCAGGAATTTTGGATGTCAACGGCGTGCCATCTGATCTGAAAAGAAAGGAGAAGCCAGTTCCCAATTACCTAAGAGCGCCCACTGGTTCTTGCCATGACAACTGCAAATTCGGGATCCAGCATTCCCCTGAATCCAGGAAATACTGGCCTGTTCATCGCAGGCGTAAGAACAGTGTGAATGGAGGGAATGGGAAACAAAACCGTGCTGAAATTGTGCCACATAGAGGCAAACCAAGAAACAAGGACGAGAAGCTGGAAATTTGTCATGTGAAAGATGGTAGTTCTCCTGCTAAACCTGAATTCTCCAAACTGAAGCCACCACACGAGAGAATGTATGCTCATTCTGAATCTTCTCTTTGTGTCGAAGAGTTGTCAGATGGTGGTTCTCCTGCTAAACCTGAGTTTACCAGGCTGAAGCCACCTCAGGAGAGAATACCCGATCATTCTGAGTCTTCTCCCTGTATAGAAGAGCTGCCAGCTGAAGCTTCTGAACCTGTTCTGCCTGGAACCTTGCCAACTGACACAAGTTGTCACATCAGCTCTCATGATGATGGAGAGAATTCCGGGGATGGAGAATCATCAGAGGGACCTGTAAGCATCGAGCTGGAGATGCCGCTAGCCATCCAGGACAGCGATGCGTCAGAGGATCATGTTTCAGATGCCATCCTGCCTTCTGAAGGTGTGCCCAAAGCTGGAGAACAGTCGCCTGTAAATCATGTATATGATCTGTCAGCAAATGAATGTTCAGCTTCAAAGAAGAGGACTGATCAGAATGTGATGGTCTCAGAGAAACATGAAGAGCACGATCATGGCCTCAAGGCCAAACCAATAATTTCTATGACCACAAACACCTCCCTGAGACAGAAAAGAGTAAAATCATTGCATCAGAAGACCTCAGGTATCACAGTTGTAAACTCCAATGGACCAAAAGCAATGATAAAAAAGACAGATGCTAGTGCTACTACTAAGTTCAATAGTGAGAAGAAATTTAGATCAACTGTTACACCAGCTATGCCAAAAGTTAAGGAGATCAAAGTACCATCACCATCTAATGAGATAGATTCATCTGCCAGACCTGCTAAGCTGTCAAAGTTCAAGGCGATGACGATTCCATCTCCATCACTTCCTTCAGGAAAGCAGACTGACAGAAAGATGATAGTGAAGAATGCTGCCATGACTACTCAGTATTGGCAAAAGAAGGGAGAAGGTAAGGTAATACCATGTCCACCAAAACTGTCTCCTATAAATATGTCTGCCAAGTCTCTTTCAAGCATAAAGATGAGAACTGCCAGGAAAGAAAATTCTAATTCCCCAAAGAACAACAATGAGATTTACAGAGCAGCAAATGCTGCTGTGGATTTACTAAAGGGGAAATTGAAAATGGCTTCACAGAGATTAGACGTAGACAACAAGCAGAGCCAATCTCAGAAAGGTACATTTTATCTGTGACTCTTTATCATTGTCATCATTGTCCCTTAGTCATGATTTGCCGTAGTATAAATTTTTCTTGAATAAGAACTTTTTTTTATTTCGCTTGATAATTCGTAATGCTAGTTAACAGTTTATAATGCAAGGTGAAGGGTACGAGTGATTATAACATATAACACACGTTAATGGATCTTGTCATTCTAATCATAAATTTCTAGTGTAAACTGGCATCCAGCGTGATAAAGATGATGGTTCATCATGCCATTACTTATTTTCAAGTAAACATGTACTGTATTCCAGTTTCATCACACAACAATGACAATCCTTTTCACAGAAAAACCTGCTACTCCAAGAAATGAAAGTGCAAGGGGGCCAAAATCAACATCAGTATCCTCGAGCACCGTGATGCAATCACCTCGCAAGCTAACGTTCCGTCGAGGCAAGGTGCTGAACAACAACTCCGAGAACAACACGCCAAGACGGCTCCGGTTTAGGCCCCCAAAGACTGCAAATGACAGCAGCAGAACCAGAGAGCCTAGCAGGGGCAGAATCACAAGGAAGACCGACACTGCAGCATCGAAAATTCCAGGTTCTACGCGAGCTGAAGTCGTGGTCCTGAGGCATCAAGATGTCAAGGACAGGAAGGAGGAGCAAGGATTGTTCAACAACGTGATCGAGGAGACGGCAAGCAAGCTCGTGGAGACGAGGAAGAGCAAGGTGAAGGCCCTCGTGGGCGCCTTTGAGACGGTGATCTCGCTTCAAGAAAGCAAGGCATGAATGAATGAGCATTTCCTGGTCTAAAGGACTCCCGAGGTGTGCCGTCATCTTGTAATTTGTGAAGTACGTGTACATGTGGAGATGCTGAAGCTCACACATTTGATTTTTTTTTCATTGGATTACTAGTGCTTAATTAGCCAAAGAAGTGCTCCTGTGCGTTTGTGTTTATGCAGTATACTTTAATTTGTGTTACACTGTTGCGGATAAAGATACCTCGCCGACTTGAAAGAAGATACAGTGGCAATATTACTGAAATAAAAATTAACTTTCTTTTTTGTTCAGCTGTCCTACTCGATCTTGTTTTTTCTTGTTTCATTGCATTCACTGCGTAAGATGGTAATTGGTTCATCATGACCCGAATTCCCTCCTCTCATTTCCTTTCCTACTAGCTGCATGCAGCTCAAATTGTCATATGTTTTACATATGTTTAATCAAGAACATTGCGTTATTCTGATAATGGAATTGGGAGGGTGCTCCCTTTTGCAGAAAAAAAAGAGAACATTTTTTTTAAGGAATAGAGGATTCATTCATTCAATAGTAGGTAGAATGTGACAAGAATAGGAAAGCTTTTCCATTCCTCTGTGTAAATAGCCTAATATGGGTTCAAAATCCGTAATAACTTTGTATAGCATACATTATACGAAGTTATACGAGAAACACACAAGGGGGAGAGAGAGAGAGGGAGGGAGCTGTCAGCAAGCCCTAGTATAGTTAACTGCAGTTAATTAGAGCGTTAACATGTTTTGCTCCCGCCGTGCTCCAAGCCCGAAGTTCGTCCTTGATCAGAACGACGATCCGCTGGGGAGTTGAAGAAGAGGATATGTCGTCGTCGCCGCCGAAGGTGCGCCTATTTCGTTCCAACCAAATATGCCAAATGGTAGCCATCAAGACGGAGCCGATGGCTTTCCTGATTGGTGGGTCAGAGCTGTCGAAGACGTTCTCCCACCAAATGGGGAAGAGATGGTCGCTGTCAGGTGGCGGCTGGCAAATGGGGAGGTGGAGCCAGTGACTGATGGATTGCCAGATGGCAGTAGAGAACGGACAATGCAGGAACAGGTGGTGAACTGTCTCCAAATCCCGTAGGCACAGTTTGCAGAAGCAGCCATTAGGCCAACCTCTGAGAAGCAACTAGTCGGATGTCAGGATTTTGCCCTGCAGGGCAAGCCACGAGAAGAATTTGATTTTTTGTGGGGCACCAAACTCTCCAAATGGTGGGATGGAAGGGGGAGGACCATTGGAAACGATCACGCCTGTCAGCCAAGGTGACTGTGGCTAACTTACCCAAAGAAGACGGAACTCCTGCAAATGAGCAGGCAGGAAACTATGCCTGATGCAGTCCTCAACATTTTGGTCATTCTTGTCGGCTTGACTGGACCGTTGACCATGGAGTAGCTTGGGTGACTGCAGACGAATTGGTTGATCAGGCTAAACCCATCTAGCTAGGAGCTGAAACCTGGTGTTGTATTAATCAATATCCATGAAAGATTACAAGATCGTTTGAGTAGAATTAGGAGCAGGGGCAGAGGAAATGTCCGGCTCAAATTTGGATTTATTTGATGGATGGAATGGAATTCAGAGTCAACGTTGCAGGGAAGAAGCAGCCAAAGAATTCCAACACGCAAAGCAGGCTATGATTTGAACTTGCCGGGCAAAGGTACACTCCCAAAAGAGATGCTTATGGGTCTCCACCTCCACGCCACAAAGGGCGCAAGCGGGGTCGCAAGGCCAACCACGAGCAGCTAGACGATTTGCAGTGTACAGCTTCTCACGGATTAGGGTCCAGAAAAAGAAACGACACTTCCTCTGCACCTTCGCTTTCCATATGCGAGAGAAGTCGTGTTCCGTCGTGGAACCAAGGAACTGAATAGCATACGCAGATCCGGCCGAGTAAATGCCAGAAGAATTAAACTTCCATTTAACGGAGTCAGCCGTGCCCGGATTCAAGGAGATGCGCTGCACAGCTGTCCAAAGGATGACGAATTCATTGACCTGTTGAGCAGTTGAGATACCTGTTAGAGGCATCATCCAACATCCTCCTGCCAATGCATCCCGCATGGAAATGTCCTCCCTTCTTATCAGCCTATAGCAGTGAGGCGCGACCTCGCTTGGAGAAGCCCCATTCATCCAGGGAGAGTGCCAAAAGGAAGCCCTAGTGCCATCCCCTATCTGAAACTCGGTGGCCGCACGGAAAAGCATGACGTCCGCGTTGGAAGCGATGGGCGTGATCCCTACCCAGGGTCTGGATGGCGAATTGCATTCATGCCACAGCCACCTGAGGCGCAAGGCACGAGCGAAGCGATCGAGATCCTTGACGCCCGCCCCTCCTAGTTCCTTTGGCCTGCAAACCGTTGCCCAATTAACATGGCACTTTCCACCTGAACAGTCCTCTTCCCCACTCCAGAGGAAACTACGCCTAATTCTGTCAATCTTTTTCGCCGCCCAACTACTTAGGTGGAAGATCATAATGTGGTACACTATCAAAGAGGTCAGGACGGAGTTAACCAGGACCAAACGACCTTCCTTGGAAAGCAACTTGGCCTTCCACTTTGCCAATCGACGCCTAACCTTTTCAATAAGACACATTTCTTCCTGCTTCTTTAATTTTGTTGGCTTGAGAGGTAGGCCTAGATAATCACATGGGAAATGCTTGATCTGCGCAGGGATTTCATTCTGCAACCAACCCTCCACTAGATGGTCGCATCTAATGGGAGAAACCTCGCTCTTGGTCCAATTGACCCCCAGACCTGTGACCTGTTGGAAGGTACTGAAGATAGAAGCGATAGCTTGTACCTCGTGCACGTCCGGCCTAATCAGATGTAATACTAAAGAAAAAAAAAGAGAGAAAAGAGATGGGTTGAGCTGGGCCGGCTAGCCCAGCCCACCTCGTCATCTCATCCCCCTGTTAATTAAGGGCATCGTGGCAGGGGCAAGGGGACCGATCCCCAACTGCCCATGCGCCTCTGCCTTCCTCCCGTTCCCCTCCCCAAGCGCCGTCTCCTCTGCTGCTGCTGCTGCTCGCCGACGCCTTTCAAGCTCGCCACCGGCCGCCGTTGCCTCTCCTCTCACTCAACTCTCCCACTCCCTGCAACTCTCTCTCTCTCTCTCTCTCTCCCTCCTTCCCTCTACTCATCCTTGGCGGCAGGGAGAGGATGGGATGGGGGTAGGTTGAGGTGAGGAAGAAGAGGAGAGGAGGGCCGGCAGAGGGAAGAGAAGGGGGCGAGGCCGGCGATGGGGTAAGGAGGAAGGAGAGGGGAAAGGGGTGGCCGAGCTACCAAGGAAGATGGAGTTAGGGTTTCTTGTGCCAAGATTTTGGGGTAAACGTTCCTTAAGCTTTATTGTTATGATTTTGTTGTTCCTAGTGTCGATTAGGCCCCGATCTATAAGAGCAAGCTATGGATTGGTTGGTGTGGTATATGTGTTCTTTGGAGGGATCATGCAGCGAGCTTTGAGATAGTTTCGAGCCAAATTTGTTGGGATTTGGAGCTCGGTCCTATGACCAAGACTGTGGGCAATGTCCTTAGCTTTCCATAGAGTCCAAGAACACGAAATTTGGCTAAACGGTTTGGGAGTTGTGGCCAAATCAGTGCTGCTGTCCAGACTTGGATTATGGTGGGATATCGGTTGGTTTTGGATAACCAGACCGATGGTGGACTAATTAGATGGCTAGACACCTTGGCTTTGAGAATAGTAAGCATAACTTTGAGAAAGGTAAGCATAGATAAAAGAGGGTTAGTGCTAGCTTTTGTTTAGTAGTGGTTTATATATGATATTGAATGTGATGTTTGCCCCGTAGGTGGAGCCGCTTCAGGGGTCAGTGTCGTCATCGTCTCACCTCTGCTTCACGTGGTAACTAAGGCAAGTATATGATGTGACAACTGTGATAATATGTGCTTGACTGATGGTAAGCGATATTTATGCTTGATTTAAATATTGATAGTAATGTGACAATGAATGGTTGCAAGGATGGTGATGATAGCTTGATGCTATTTGTGCTTTGCTTTTTATTAATAATGAAATTATAGTGCTGAATGAATGGATAGCAAGGTTGGATTAGTGATTAAATGGATGGATGAGATAGGAGTGATCGAATGTGATGAGAAATGATGGTTACCCCATTTATGTTGCATACATTCATGAAAAGCATGCATTCGAGTCAGGGCGGTGAGAAAGTCTTATAACTAGCTAGTCCGATGAGCCCTGGGCCCGATCGATGAAAAAGTTATAAAACTAATCCGGCGTGCTCTTGATAAGACCTACAGAGGTAGGCACCCGCCACGGGATGGCGGGAAAGACTCACTTCGGTGAGCATCTCCACGGGATGGAGTGTAGAGTGTGACATCGACGGATGTGCACTCAGCGGTACCGGTACACGCTTATGAGATATGAGCATAATGCACTGCATTGTTGAATGCTGCATTGCATGGATGAGCATGGTTGTAATTGGAAAGTTGTTCTGTGGCTTCTGATTTCATATAAACATGCTCTATTCCATCACTATTATATACTTGCTGAGTCATGGACTCACCCTTGCTCTTTCTGCTTTGTTTTTAGGTCATTCAAGGATATCGCGCGCAGGCGGGTAGCTACACACACACACTATTAAAACATTTAACCACTAATAATGAGCCTATAGTAAATAAAATGATGTTGTCGACTCTTAATTAGTTATGTATATACTTATGTATTCATATGTGAGGATGAGCCAGGTAAGGTATGTTTTGTGCTGATAGCCTCTTCCTTGGAAGGAATGCCTGTGGTTTGGTTCACTGCCAATGAACGCTTGAGGCAAGTTTTGGGTGGAATGCCTAGTGGCATGGGCATCTTGGTTTATAGACTGTGAATGTGAAGGTGTCGTGGTTAGAATATAATTTGTGATATATATATTGTTTCTTTGTCTGCTGAGTGGATGACCTTATTATAGGGGAGGTGCGGTCGAAATTTTGTACAAATAAAGGGACTTAGTAGCATCTTGGGCTCGGGTTGGGCCGGGGTGTTACATCAGAACCATGACGTCATCTGCATAAAGGGAAATCCGCAGACTACCCAGATTATGAGGAATAGGTCGGAACACACCCCTCTCTTGTGCCAAATGAAGCAGGCGGACCAAGGGCTCCATGGCTAGAATGAACAACATCGGTGACAGGGGATCACCTTGCCTTAAGCCACGCCGATGAATAAAGCTTTGACCAGGCGAATTGTTAATCAGAACCTTGGAAGTTGCGCTTCCTAGGATCGCCGCCAACCAGTTCCGCCACCTTTGACCGAAACCAAATGCCTGAAGAACCTCAATCAGATACTCCCAACTGACTGAATCGAACGCCCTCTGCATGTCAAGCTTCATGAGAAGAGACGGCACCTTTTTCCTGTGCAAGCTTTGGACAGTCGACCTGACCCAAAGAAAATTGTCCTGGATGGACCGACGCTATGGATTAAGCTGTCTTTTTTGTTCAGCTGTCCTACTCGATCTTGTTTTTCTCGTTTTATTGCATTCACGGCGTAAGATGGTGTTGAGTTATGGTTTTGTGATAAGTGATTTTTGGAAAAGAAAAGAAGAAGAAAAGGAAACGAAAGAAAGAAATAAGAAAAGGAAAAGGAGTACGTGATTAAGGAAGGTGATCAGAGTCGGCGGTGATTAAGAAGATGATTACTACGTAGGGGTGAAAACGGGACGGATACGGGAAGATAGTAGGTCATCCCGTATCCTACCCTAATGCAATTGACTCGGATTCAGGATCAGATTCGGTATCGCGCCGGGATGTCGGGGATGGGCCATGGCGGCGTGCTGGCGGGGGGCCGGTGCCCGGCGGGCGGCGGTTGCCGTCGCCGACCTGGGAGGCGGTGGGGAGGCGGGGAGACGGCAGACGGGTCACGGGGACGGCTCGGGCGCTCAGCTGTAGCCCTAGGTCGGCAGTAGATGTTGGACACTTGGGCAGTTGGGCCACTGTGGGCCATTGGGCCAAGGTAGGCTAGGGACAAGGCCCAAGGTCGCCTACTCGCCTGGTGATACCCGGGTAATTGTCGGGTACTACTGATTCCGTATCCGCCCTGTATCCGAGGGTACAGTATCAGGGTACTACCCGTATCCGTCTCGAGTGTAAAATTACCCGTATCCGTATTCGAAAAAAGGGTTTTTTTCGCTACCCGTATCCAATACCTGACCCGGGTACCTGTCCCATTTTCACCCCTGTTACTACGTGTGTGCGCGCGCGTGCAGCATGCATGCATCGTGCATGGCTGGGCAGGCTGTGGCTAGCTAGGAGCGGTGCGTGTAGGCTGGAGCGAGGCTGCGGCTGGCGGCCCGGCCTGCGGCCAAGGGAGGCGCGTGGGAGATGGAGATGGGCCGACTGGAGGGGTTTTGGCCCATGTTGAGTTGAGTCCGAGTTGAGATTAGGCTCTGTTCTTTTCAACTTAACGGCTTAACAGCTTAACGACTTATCTACGTTTTGAAAAGTCATATGCTTTGAGTTATTTTTAGTCTGTTTCTTCGTTGTTACGAACGTGGATTCTAACGCTTTAAAAAGAAAGTCAAACAAAATGGATCTGAATCTCGAGACTACCTCGAAAAGCTTTCAAAACTTAGTCATTTCAGCCGTTCAGCCATTCAGCCGTTCAGATCAGCTCCAAAGAACAGGGCCTAAGTTGGTGAAATTTGTGTATAAAAAGAGACGGGAGGCTCGGGATTAAGGAGTTTTTTAGGGTTTCTTATTGCTAATGATGGCTACGAAAATTAGAGCTTTTCCAGAAGTGATTAGAGGCAATTAGAGAGAGATTAAGAGTGATTTTGGAAGGTTTTGTGCTTGCATGTAAAGGAACCATATGGCGTCAAAGGGCAATAAAGATTGGTGGTTTTGGTAGCGATTTTATCTCATCTTGTGATTATTTTTCATAATTTACTTACTGTTTTGCACTCGTTTAGTATTGTTTTATTTGTTTCTTCCGCTGTTTAGTGTTATTTAGTGCTATTAGGGTCTTAGTAGGGGTATTTAGCACCACCCATCCTACATATGGTAATTGGTTCATGACCCGAATTCCCTCTTCTCATTTCCTTTCCTACTAGCTGCATGCAGCTCAAAATTGTCATATGTTTTACATATGTTTAATCAAGAACATTGCGTTATTCTGACAATGGAATTGGGAGGGTGCTCCCTTTTGCAGGAAAAAAAAAAGAGAACATTGCCTCAACATTTTGGTCATTCTTGTCGGCTTGACTGGACCGTTGACCATGGAGTAGCTTGGGTGACTGCAGACGAATTGGTTGATCAGGCTAAACCCATCTAGCTAGGAGCTGAAACCTGGTGTTGTATTAATCAATATCCATGAAAGATTACAAGATCGTTTGAGTAGAATTAGGAGCAGGGGCAGAGGAAATGTCCGGCTCAAATTTGGATTTATTTGATGGATGGAATGGAATTCAGAGTCAACGTTGCAGGGAAGAAGCAGCCAAAGAATTCCAACACGCAAAGCAGGCTATGATTTGGAGCAGTTGTCCCAGTAGGATCATACAATGGACAATATGTAATGTTGTTGGAGTAGGATTTTTTTTTTGAAGATTTGGATTGAAGTAGTTGGGTACTTGGACGAGCATGCCGTATGCGGCTTGGTCTCCATTTGGACCACGTCTGGTCATATCTTCTCCTCTCAGACAAAAGGATGGATCATGTCAGGTTTGGTTTAATTGACCAAAGATACCATTGAAAATTTTGCAGTGGAATTTTGTTCGTGTTGAGCTCACCGTCGCCGGTCGTCAGTGGCATGTTCATTGGAACGATCATTTTACACGCATACATGAAACTCTGAATCATTAATTTGCACAATTACACGTAGCTTATTAGTACTACTATCCTCTCTCTCTCTCACACACACATACACGGATCATTGGAAAAATATCCAGTCTTATTTGCACAAATTGTGATGCAAGTGCTTTACGGCCCTCGGCTTGAATGCGTTAATTACTAGTAGGATCTTGTGGAAATAATGATACCTTTTTAGTTATCCATCGGCACAATCACAATAGTTGATACAGTAGCAAACACTCATTTAGATCATATGCAAATCAATGCTTTGCCATCCGAGAGACCTTTTAGATTAGGATGGGGTTTTGGATCCATGGGATGTGGCCATGTAGAGTTTGCTTTGTCCAAGCACATCCACTCAACAAGTGCAAGTTGCACAAGAAAGTGGATATCTCTCTCTCTCTCTCTCTACACTCTGGATTTTTTTTCTTTTCAAGCTTGCAGTTTGCATTGAAAATATGATGTGGATTGGTTGGTCTTGCAGTTCGCATCTCCCAATCTTTCCACTCTAATCAAACGTAGGATTTGGACTTTCTCCTTTAAAAACAACTTAGCCTCCATTCCTTGCTCTTTCTTCAAGCCACAATACAAAAGTCCTCCTCACTTTCTCATGTGTTCATTAATGTTCCCCTTTTCACATCATAAACTACATGTTTACTTGGAAAGAACTAAGAAAAAATAATAATTTTCCACAAAGGCTTGCTTCTAATTGTTGGAGCATTGTCAAACTGTTTTACCCTGTCAACGCTAAACTCCAACATTTTGTTGCCTTGGGGTCTTGGGCGGCCCATATGCCCGTCACTGTCCAACACCAATTTTAACTAATCACTATCTAGAGACGAAAAGTTCCAGTACAAAATGACTCCACGACAAATGACTAGGATATATCCATAAAAATCTATGGCACTTTTCTCTCCAAGAAGTAAAAGTTAGAAATTGGACTCGGATTGCATCTGCCTGTATGCACACCCAAATGACACTGCGGGGCCAGGAATCATGATGTAAACATGTTTTTTTAATAGGAGCTGGGGTCACAAGTCAGACCATCAGACACTGTTTATAATCTCCCAGATCGGGTCATCAAGCTATATCCTATTAGAAAACAACTGAGCGCAGTGGCTTTCCAGGAACCAGGATACAAAGGTAAGAACAGAAGCGTCACAGTTTAGCACTAGTAGTGCTAATTACAATAATTGGGAGCGACGTAGCTTTCTGTAAGGGAGTAGCTTCGAAGGGAGATATAAAGAGAAACAGCAGCAAGCAACTACCAGTCTAACACCAAAGTTTCTTCAAGAATCTCTCAAACTTCGCGCTATCTTTATATCCTCCGAGCCAGTTTTCTCCGGGTTTGATTCTGCCGCGGGTGGGGGCTGAGAGGGGCAGCGATTGCGGGAAAGATGCGAGCTTTTCTTGATTCGCTTGCCTGCATTGGGAAGAGAATCATGTTCTTGTGACATTCTTGGGAGTCTATTGGGTGCGTTCTTGGATTGGGTGTGGCTTCCAGGTAACGGCCTCAGCTTGGTTTCTCTTGGATTTTGCGCAGTATCCCTGGTTTTTAGTGCAAAATCCGCAGCAAATTGTGATGCGCCTAGGTTAGGTTTGGTGCTTTGGCTGCGTTTGCCTCGCCTGTTTCTGTTTCTCTGAGGATTCGATGGATGTTGTTTAGGAGGAAGGTGTATGTTAGGAGGGAAGCTGGTTTAGCGGGTGCTCCGTGAAACAATTTGAGCATTCTTGGTTTCACTGAAGGATCAGATTCAGCTGGGTGTAATTAGGACTTAGGAGGGAAGCTAGTTTAGTGGGCTGTGGGCGTTACATTTTATTTAGATAATGTAGTGGGCGTTGCATGAAACAATTTGAGCATGTTGGTTCACTTAAGGCTCAGATTTGACTGAGTTTGACATGGCCACATGGGCTTTGCTGAAATTTCTCTCTCAGATGAACGCCCGTCATCAGTTTCTATCCATTTGAGCAGAACAGGTTAGATTTATTGGTTGATATTCTGCGCGTCAGAACTCAGAAGAGTTTCCTTTCTTGAATTTGGGGGGCGTATTTATCAATTTAGGACGAAACATTCACTGAATTTACATGATTGTTCTTTCCCGTTCAACAGAGTACATTTTGCTCATGTGTATGTGCATAAACTATCTCAGTTACAAGATGCTTCTTTATGTAAAAATAAAGATGAAGATACTTCTGGATGTATGAGCCTATGTGCTAATGACGAAAACAAAGTGGTTTGCTTGCATGAAGAAAGTTAAACTGTTCCACATACTGAATTGACCTGTTAAAACCAGCAGCTGTCGCTTTCAAATATGCTAATAGAGTAGAAATTTGGGTTAAGACATTTCCCTACCAATTAGTTGCCTTATTTAATCCCATTTGAATAGTATAATAAGTCTGAGCCGTTCTAGTTGTCTTTCAGGTGGACAACAGCATTTGCAGGTACTGAAAGCATGAGGCTGTGGTTGCTCCTGCCCGTCCTTCTTAGTTTGCCTACACTGATTCAGTCAGAGGATTACTCAGATGTAACAGTTATCATTCGGGGCTCTGAGACAATTGCTGCAACTAGTGATGAATTTGTTTGTGCTACCATTGATTGGTGGCCTCCGGAGAAGTGTAACTACGATCAGTGCCCATGGGGAATGGCTTCTGTCTTAAATTTGGTAAATTGTCAAGCATGAACTAAGTTACCACATATTTGATATTTGGGTAAAGGACTGATTTGGCCCCTTTGTGAATTTTCCAGGACTTGGCTAATCCTTTGCTAGCTAAAGCTATCCAAGGTGACTGTTATTACTGTTGTTGCCTTTTTCTCTATTCTTCACTTGCTAACTTCCCTGTGGAAACTTATTTGTTAAAACTGATGTACTAAACGCTCCCTCCCCCTGGTTTTCTTGTAGCATTTAGCCCACTACGTATCAGAGTTGGGGGCTCTTTACAAGATCAAGTGGTATATGGCACACCAAATTTAGGATCTCCATGCAGCCCATTCACAAAGGTTTCAGGTGGCTTATTTGGATTTTCTCAAGGATGCATAACCATGGAAAGATGGGATGCTATTAATGCTCTCTTCCTGAATACAGGGTGAGACCTTCTCCAGTTGTTTGTCGCCATCAGTATTTATTTTCTTTCATGTGGTATGTGATCCTGTGGCTGGTTATAGGACGTTCTCCTAATTTATTATAGATTTATACAATGACAGTGCTACTGCATTAAGAATGTCTTTATCACCTTTTGGAATATCTGAATGGTCAATATCATATCACACAGCGTGTTTCCTAATTCTTTTTTGTTTATTAATTCCTTCAGTGCGGTTATTACATTTGGTCTTAATGCACTTCAAGGGCGACAACAGATAAGCAGAGGTGTTTGGGGAGGTGCTTGGAATTCAAGCAATGCCCAGGAGTTCATGGAATACACAGTTTCGATGAACTATCCTATTGATTCATGGGAATTTGGTAATGCATTGTCAATCAATAAGTCTATTACTTTATTTACTGCTCGCAAAATAATGTACATTTTTCGTTCATGTAATGCTTACATAAGTAGCTCTGCTCATGTGCTAGGCAATGAATTGAGTGGAAGTGGAATTGGTGCAAGTGTGGAGGCTGAACAATATGGAATGGACCTAGTTGAACTCCAAACCACCATCAACCAGTTATACGGAGACTCTAGGAAACCATTAGTGGTAGCCCCAGGAGGATTCTTTGATCGGAAATGGTTTGCTAAACTTCTTGAGGTCTCTGGTCCAAATGTTCTCAATGCAATGACTCATCATATTTACAATCTTGGTGCTGGTGAGTATTTTTCAGATGTTAGTTCTACTCCTTAATTCGTCCTTGCAAACTTTTAATCACTTCAGTCTTGATTAGGTAATGATCCTCGCGTTGCAAGTAGAATCTTGGACCCACAATATTTGGGCCGGGCTTCTGACACATTCAGAGACCTCCAACTTACAATACAACGACATGGACCCTGGTCTGCTCCATGGGTCGGGGAAGCTGGGGGTGCATATAACAGTGGCAGCCGTCTCGTGTCCAATACTTTCCTTAATAGCTTCTGGTAATTACTTGTTAGCTGAACTAAAAAACGAAAAAGTATTGTCCTAACCAATGGCTCTCTTATTTCATCCTCAATTTGGCTGTTTCAACTAGGTATCTTGATCAACTCGGCCAGTCAGCAAAGTATGACACCAAGGTTTACTGCAGACAGACTTTGATTGGAGGAAACTATGGCCTTCTTGACACTGAAACTTTTGTGCCGAACCCTGACTACTACAGGCAAGTTTCTATACCTTGCTGCTGAAACATGCTTTACTACTTGCATATACCTTCAACTAATCTGTGGTATCTGCTCAGCGCCTTGCTGTGGCATCGGCTCATGGGGAACGGAGTTCTTTCCTTAGACATCAGCGGTTCTTCATACTTGCGTGCCTATGCGCACTGTGGAAAGCAAAAGGTGCTAGTCTACCAAGAACTTTGATTACTGATCCACCTCCATCTACCAGAAACAACCTAAGTAGATATCGAAATCGTAATGCACCCATATTTTAATTTGTTGGTTAACATAAATCACAGTTGTGTATTGATGTTGCATCATATAACTACAATTTAGCTTGGTAAAAATGGAAGTAGATAGATCAATATCATGCTAACATGTTCTTCTTACCACAGGGTGGCGTTGCTCTCCTCCTGCTCAACCTGAAGCGGAACATGGGATTCATGGTTTCAGTCAGGAACGACCTCAACGTCGACCTCGCGGAGGGGCAAGGTATAAGGAGGGACAATGCCTTCGTCCATGGCCTGAAAAGGACGGTCTCTTGGGTCGGAGGCAAAGCTTCCGACGGGCTGGAGAAGAGGGAAGAGTACCATCTGACGCCACAAGATGGGAGCCCTCTCGCCCGGACAGCTCTGCTGAATGGTGTCCCTCTCGAGCTCACCAGAGATGGTGACATCCCTGCGTTGTCCCCGGTGCAAGTTTCAGTCAATTCACCCATCTATGTTGCTCCACTATCCATTGCATTCGTCGTCTTCCCAGATTTCGAGGCTGAGGCTTGCGACCGATGATGAATTATGGATAGAAGAATGTCATGAAGTTTTTTTCCCCTCCTGCCATGATAAATACATATAGCTCTTCTCGAGATTATTGAGCACTGTAAGATTTTTTGTGTCAATGTTGATACGTGCCCCAATTGGGCAATCTATGTTCTTTCTTTCATCATATATAGAAATACAATTACTGATTGTGTTTAGTAAGGTATTGTTCTTTTGGGCTAAATCTGAAAAAGCATGAACCTTTAATAAAGACCTTAATGAACCCAAAAATTCTTCAAAAATGGTTCGATTTTTGAGAGAAAAAACACGCAGAGTCCTTATTGTTAAAAGGTACTGTGATGTTGTTTGGTCTGTTAAAAACAATAAATTTTCAGCGATAGTTTATAGTTTTAATTTAATCTTAAAATAATAAGGCCTACTGTCGTTTCCAAAAGTTTAATTACCTAAATTTTTTGTTTGTGCTTATTGATCGTAATATTACCGAGGATGGGTGCTGCACTAGGCTGTTTTTGTCCTATTCTATGGTCAGATAGCAAAGTGATGTTGATCTTCATCGCACATGCACAGAGTACAGATGCACGAAGGCCAACTGATGATCAAAAGTTGCAGTAAATATACAAACCGTGAAATCAAAATGGTAAAAAATTTCACGATATCAATTGAAATGACAAAAAGTCCATGTTACCCCTTAAACTATCGTCTCAGTTCAGTTTTACCCCCCTCAATTTTAAGACCGACCAAACAACCTCCATATACTATTCATACAAGATAAAGGCCTTCTTCGATTGCTCGTTCTGTGCCGTTCTGTTCAGTTCCAGCCAGGGAGGCAAAACGCGTACACGCATTGATGATTGAGTAGCTGCGAACTAGGACCAACAGGGCAACCAAAACGCAACAAACTGAACAGAAACAAGCTACCGAACAGGGCCAAAATAACCCTCACCCAAATCCACCCTGCCACCCTGGTTTTAGATGATGTGGCATCCCACTCCGCAGGGTTTTCTACCAGGGTTTTCTACCAAATATATTTCAAAAAATATAATGAACAGTAGAAAATCATACTCCCTTCGTTCCAAATTATAATTCATCGTTGACTTTTGGGGATGCCTTTGAACCATTCTTATTCAAAAAATTAGTGCAAACATGAAAAAAAATAAGTCATGTTTAAAGTATATTTAGTGATAAAATAAATCACAACAAAATAAATAATATTTACATATATTTTTTGAATAAGAGGAATGGTCAAATAGAATATCCAAAAGTCAATGGTGAACTACAATTTAAAACGGAGGGAGTGGAAAGCTCAGAAAAATAAAATAAAAACATCTACAAGATCACAAAAATGCGTAGAATCGATGTGCAATAATAAAAATATTATATGCACAGCAATGTACAGGGCTTGTTTTTTGCAAAACCAAAATCTGACCCATGCTCTTCATATGGTGAATTGTATGCTGTTCGGCAATTACAATAGTGATGGGCCATGAATTCTGCCAAATCAGGCAATTTATATTGCTTCATAAAATACAAAAGAACCATCCTAAACAATATTGTAATTTCATGAGCTATGATACAAATGGAATAAACAAAAGGAAAGCGGTCCTAGTGTAATGAGAAGAAAACATTCCTTTCTGTTCATAATGCTCCATCAGCACATGTAACGAACTCTGGGATGATTGCCCAGGTATCACTCCCTTGATACCCTTCAAATTGTCTGGTGTCGGTCTCCAAAATAACGAATTCAATTCCACTTAATCTATGCTTTTATTTATTAAATAATGTCCCACCATCTACAACTGAGGCTCCATTATATGACAATTTCTTATGAATTCATTTGAGTAGTTCACATGTCTTGTCCAAAATGGCTGGAGGTGTTTAAAACCAATCTCCAGCCATGGTTTACTTTGTCCATTATAATGTATAACTGCTGCTTTTTTAACACTAGAGATATCTGTCTTTTCTTGATATCCCAAGCCTAAAAGATGCCACGATGGATCAATTGGATGAACATGGCCTTTAAATGCTATAAGGCCAGGTGGTAATGTTCCAAGCCTCCAAAGAGTGAAGTTTGACTTCAGATTCTGCAAGCAAAGGATATAACATGAGATAACTGGAGCTCACCAACATGCATTTGGAAGTACTTATATATAAACCAAACATGACTTTAGTTATCAAATTAAACAGGAAGGAATGATGATAGAATTGGAAATCAGCATTACTCACTATGAACCAACCTTATATGCTGAGTGATTAATAGAAATTCTAAAATTTGAATGAATTAGCAGTATAGTACAAATTTAACTAGGTATTTTTTATAACTTCTCCATTAAAAAGGTAGTTGTGATGTGCACAAATATACTTATCACACTTTTAACACTAGAACACATTAACTTTTAAGTTTTAATTACTATGGAATGGCAAAGAGAAAAGAAGAGTACAATATACAAATAATTAACAACAAGCACAAATATTAACAACCGACTGCTGTGTTTATGTAATAGCAAATAATGGCACATATACTTTTACCTCATTGACCCAATGATGGTATTTATCTTTAATGGTTGTCTTCCTCCATGCATTCAGGTCAAAAATATTCATTCCATACGCCCATGCACACTCCAAAGGGTCAAAGTTATTGGCAATGAGGGGGTGAGAAAAGTTAAAATAATTCTTGAACCTCTTAGACATCACCCAACTATCTCCACCTCTGCAAGTCTCAACGGCTCCATTAACTTTTCCAGCTAGATCAATATCCCAAAGTGATGACAGGTCATGCTGGACAACAACGTCGTCATCAAGAAATACAACCTTGTTGAGGCTTGGGAACAACTGCTTTCACAGATTACAATTATCATTATGTTATTGTCAATCTCAGTAAATGAGGTAGATTAAAATCACGACAGTTAGAGCAAGTCTGCATGACTGCATCACTACAAAAGAGACTTCTCTATATTAAAGATAGATCCAAATGTCTCAAGAAAGAAAGGTAACAAGAAAGTGTGACAAGCTCTAGAACATATTCAGCTGTTCTCCAAAAATGATTTCACGCAGAGTTGCTTGCCTCTTAGACTACATTCAACTACAGTAGTTCAAACTTTTTAAAAATGTAAAACTACATTCTTTCGGTTTTCATTGTTTCAGATCATCCTTCTGTTACATTTAAATCATGTTTACTTGTCTAATTGCCATCAAATATGCCAACATCCGTTACATTTAAAACATGTTTACTTCGTAATAACTTCGTATAGCATACATTATACGAAGTTATACGAGGGGAATGGCTTCTGTCTTAAATTTGGTAAATTGTCAAGCATGAACTAAGTTACCACATATTTGATATTTGGGTAAAGGACTGATTTGGCACCTTTGTGAATTTTCCAGGACTTGGCTAATCCTTTGCTAGCTAAAGCTATCCAAGGTGACTGTTCTTACTGTTGTTGCCTTTTTCTCTATTCTTCACTTGCTAACTTCCCTGTGGAAACTTATTTGTTAAAACTGATGTACTAAACGCTCCCTCCCCCTGGTTTTCTTGTAGCATTTAGCCCACTACGTATCAGAGTTGGGGGCTCTTTACAAGATCAAGTGGTATATGGCACACCAAATTTAGGATCTCCATGCAGCCCATTCACAAAGGTTTCAGGTGGCTTATTTGGATTTTCTCAAGGATGCATAACCATGGAAAGATGGGATGCTATTAATGCTCTCTTCCTGAATACAGGGTGAGACCTTCTCCAGGTTTTTGTCGCCATCAGTATTTATTTTCTTTCATGTGGTATGTGATCCTGTGGCTGGTTATAGGACGTTCTCCTAATTTATTATAGATTTATACAATGACAGTGCTACTGCATTAAGAATGTCTTTATCACCTTTTGGAATATCTGAATGGTCAATATCATATCACACAGCGTGTTTCCTAATTCTTTTTTGTTTATTAATTCCTTCAGTGCGGTTATTACATTTGGTCTTAATGCACTTCAAGGGCGACAACAGATAAGCAGAGGTGTTTGGGGAGGTGCTTGGAATTCAAGCAATGCCCAGGAGTTCATGGAATACACAGTTTCGATGAACTATCCTATTGATTCATGGGAATTTGGTAATGCATTGTCAATCAATAAGTCTATTACTTTATTTACTGCTCGCAAAATAATGTACATTTTTCGTTCATGTAATGCTTACATAAGTAGCTCTGCTCATGTGCTAGGCAATGAATTGAGTGGAAGTGGAATTGGTGCAAGTGTGGAGGCTGAACCCATCAGCGCGCCACGCGTTGACACAACCTCTCCTCTCTCCCTCGCATGGCGTCTCCGTCTTCCTCTCCAGCGCATCAAGCAGCAACCTCTCCAACTCCAACGCCAATCGATCCCCTCGCCTTCTTTCCTCCCTCCCTCCTCGCCACGCCAAGAACCGGAAGCAGTTGGCGGCGCCGGCGAGATCAAGGCGAAGCGCGGACGGACGTACTCCTGCATTGCATTGCTCTGCCGCTGGCCGCCGCCTCCTGCCCGTCCCCGTTCTTTGTTGGCTCGCCGGGGCATCTCTGAATCTTCTCTTTGCGTCGAAGTGTTGTCAGATGGTGGTTCTCTTGCTAAACCTGAGTTTACCAGGCTGAAGCCACCTCAGGAGAGAATACCCGATCATTCTGAGTCTTCTCCTTGTATAGAAGAGCTGCCAGCTGAAGCTTCTGAACCTGTTCTGCCTGGAACCTTGCCAACTGACACAAGTTGTCACATCAGCTCTCATGATGATGGAGAGAATTCTGGGGATGGAAGATCATCAGAGGGACCTGTAAGCATTGAGCTGGATATGCCGTTAGCCATCCAGGACAGCGATGCGTCAGAGGATCATATTTCAGATGCCATCCTGCCTTCTGAAGGTGTGCCCAAAGCTGGAGAACAGTCGCCTGTAAATCATGTATCTGATCTGTCAGCAAATGAATGTTCAGCTTCAAAGAAGAGGACTGATCAGAATGTGATGGTCTCAGAGAAACATGAAGAGCACGATCATGACCTCAAGGCCAAACCAGAGAGCCTAGCAGGGGCAGAATCACAAGGAAGACCGACTCTGCAGCATCGAAAATTCCAGGTTCTACGCGACCTGAACACCACGGATAACTAGTATAGAATCTAAAACACCACGGATGAAGCCAAGAGGAGCAAAACCTAGCGCAACACTTCACTGGCTAGCTAGCTCTTTCCTTACTGTTGCTACACCTTGCAGGCTTCGTCGCGAAGAGGCTGAAGCGGATGGCGTGCACGCTGTAGAGCACGTAGACCAGCACGGCGACCGCCGAGAAGAAGTCGAAGCGGATGGCGCTCGCGTCAGGAGTGAGCCGGAGTAGTTCGGTTGGGTAGAGATCCACTTTAAGGGATTACTGTTGAAGGCATGCATGTTTATAGGGGATGGAATTTTTAGAGGAAACCCCTATATCAAGCTATAGGGGATCAAATTTAAGGGGTCTTGTTGGAGCCAGCCTAAAACATAAGTACAGTGTGATTTAGCTAGTCAGCAAGCACAATAATTCCATATACCACTTTTTTTAACTAAAAGACAAGAGCTCTACTATTTTATTTTAAAATAAAAAATACTAGCTCATCAGGAGCAAACACCACAACAACCATTTCACTACTTCAAAAACACGACCTCAGGTGAAGTCCCCCAGCACCCGAGAACCAACACACAAGTGGACTACTCCCAACACACAAGCAAGTCCCTTCGTCTACATTATTAGCACGTATCACTCGAGACAGGTACAAAATGAGTTCGTACGTGCCAATGTTTACCGTGCAACTATGCAACGGAAAAGTTTTGGCCGCGCCACTGCCCGTTTGTCACTCGGCGACATGGATATATCCGAGACGAACCAGTTTGGGCGGCTGCCGTCGCGATTCCAGTGTGGATATAGCTACGGATTTCCCGGGCAGTGCAGGACCGCGACGCCGTCCTGTAGCGGCAACCAAAACCGTCAGCGTCCTGGCTCCCGATGCGCGCGCCCACGGGCCACAGCGGCCACCGAGCCGTGGCCCGTGTGGCCGTGTGCCGGCAGCGTTCGTCTCCCGTCCCGGAGAGCGACGCAGACAGCTTGCCGCGGAGCGCGCGCGGGACGTACCCATCCATCTGTTGCGTCCTGCCCCGCACGCGCATCCCCGTGCACCGCTCCCGCTCGCCGAGCCACCCGCCCCGCGCCACGCGCGCGCGCCAACAGCGAGGTTCTAACTGCATTTGACGAGCGGCGCGGGGCCGGTCTTGACAATCGCGGGAGGTCAGACGTTTTACCCCCGTCGCGTCGGCCGATCCGACGCTGACTCGCCGGCGTTCACCCATGGCCCCCCTACTACTTCTGCTCGACGTCCGCTGAGCCTGAGCGCCCGCCCTACTACTAAGAGCCATGTCAGCCTCGTTAACCAACATCGTGTTTTGGATGTTTAGTTTTAAAATTGGACACGATTGCCAGTTTATTTGGAGAGAAGGGAAGACGACTTTATGGGTCGACAGTGCACAGAGAGGGACAGCTTGGTTTGGGGATTTGGGACCGGTTTTATCAGTTCAAACAGTGAACACCAAAGAGACAAAGAGGTGAGTGTTTCTAGTATCGGTCAGATATTAAAAACAATTAGCCGTTCTTGATCCCATACACCATTTTCTAACCGATTGCGCCAGGAATTCACAGCCGAACAAGCGGAGAACGACCTCTGCCCTCGCTCCCCCGGCGTGCGATCTCGTCGTAACATCGTGTTTTGGATGTTTAGTTTTAAAATTGGACACGATTGCCATTTTATTTGGAGAGAAGGGAAGACGACTTATGGATCGTTCCCTCCGTTTTTAATGGCCTCGCACGGGCCCGCACGGCCGACGTGCAGAGTGAATCCCATGCGTTTTCTGTGTGAATTACCGGCCAGTTCGCCGTGGCCACAAGAGCCGAAGCTGGAGATGGACTGAGGGGAGAGCGTGTGTGTGTACGGGGTTGACCCACCATCATCAGCCATCCCCGGGCCGGCCGCCGGCGGCCATCAATGGGCTCGCAGCGCACCGCACCGCACGCTGGCGCTCTGTGCTGCGTCGGCGGAAAGCGACGGCGCGTTCTCTGTCCTCTCTCTCTCGCGACCCCCGATCCGCATCACGAGCTGAAGCCGGCGACACCGGTATACACACACAGTATACGAACCGTTTCGATCACTCCTCCGGTTCGTCCGGTTACTTCCGCAGCTCCACCCCTAACCGGAGACTTGGGAGCTGCTGTGCCGAGCGGCTGACTTTTGGCCTGGAATTCGATGGCCCGCGTCGCGCCGCTCCGCGCTACACATCAATGTTGTTGTTGTGTTTTCAGAAAACGTCAATGTTGTTGTTGGGATTGGGATGCTGATGCCGGTGCCGTATCTGTGCGCTCCATCACTGCCACTGTTAGCAATAGTCATTGTAAACTTTGTTCTAAGTTAAACTTTAAACTTTTATTTATATTTTTTAAAATTATCTAAATTAGACACATAAACATCATACGTACGACGGGGCCCAAATTCGCTTACCTTTGAAACCCATCCTGTGGAACAGCACTAGTCCCTGGAACAGTATACTAGTGCACGCATCACTTAGCTGGATCATCACATACAATAACATAAGAGCTTTATTACAGCAAAAGATAGTACCACAGTCGGATACCAAACTTTCTATTCGAAACCGACAGCAGTTTATATTACAGCAAAAGGGCTGACATTAAGGCGGAAGCTGCGCCATGACATTTGCGATAATCCTAAACTAAGCATGCAACTTTCGGACTATAGGAGAGCTTAATGCTGGTCTGGGACATCGAGAGCAGGATCGCCTTCCTCATGGCAAGCGTAATCTCCATCATCTGGGTCTTGGTAATCTAAAAGAGTGAGTGTGTGCGAGGGTTAGTGACCTTGCAGAGAGAGCTTTATTCGCAAGGCTGGTTTCTGTGGCTGGGAGCCTTTTGCCACCCAGGATCGCCAGCGTGTACAACTGTACATAATCAAGCCGGCTGTGGTCCAAGAATTTTCTCAAACCGACGAGAACCATTGCGGCGTGTTCGTATCAGTACTACGATCTCTCAAATTTCAAGAACCATTGCGGCGTGTTCGTCTGCTCTCCACTCCCCCAACGAGTAGGGGTGGGCATTCGGTTATTTTGGTTTTTAAAAATTTCAGTTAGTAAAAAATAGAAACCTAAATCTTCTCTAAAATATTACTAACCAAACCATATTAACCGAAATATTACGGTCGGTTAATTCGGTTTTCGGTTTATAACCGAATTATTCACTTTATGGCAATTGAGAGGTGAGCACAGCAATAAGCCTAACTGCAATAAACTAAATTATTACCCAATCAGCTCACGTTCACGTTCTCAGAGGTCAACACACAACAAATTAATCAAGCAAAGAGTGAAAGAACATATCGAACAAGCAAAGAATAGATCGAAGTACATACGTTGCACGAACACTTGGATCCATTGGGTTTAACCGGTTATTTCGGTTTCTAGGAAGTGAAAACCGAACCGAACCATATTAACTGAACAGTTCTGAAAAAATAACCAAACACTAACCGTTATCCGTTTTTTTTGCCCACCCCTACCAACGAGGAGGACATGTCGTGTGAATTTGCGAGTAAATCTGTTCAGATTAACCAGCTCCGTGTATATCGTGAAGATGCGTACGTAGACACGGTCGCATGGCTCAACGTTATCGTGTAGCGTAACAGGGACTGCATGCCTGTATGTGTTAAAAGAAACGTACGTAGACACGGGTGCAATCAGTAGCAGGAGCAAGCTGCCAACCACGCAAAACTACAGTCCACGGGTCCTGTTTTTCCATGGCGAGGGCGACGCGAGTAAAGAGCACAGGTCAAACTCTGACTTAAGCGACTTGTTTGCTGGACACTGTGTATTCCGGGCAGAGGTCGTCGCCGTTGTCCGTCTCATGCATCGATTTGACAACGTCCAATGACGGGCGGTTCACTATCGGCGCCAATCAAAAAGTCAGCCCTTAGAATCATTCTTCAGAATGCAGTTAAATGCGCCAGACACTGAATCAAGCTAACGCAGATTAAAAGAGCACCGAAGGCAAAACTCTCCCAACTGGCAGAGCGAAATTGCTGAAAATCTGTACCTCTATATGTCGTTCTGAGAAGAAACATTAGTTTACTTTAGCTTTAAGAGCTTTGAGAAGTTCAAAAGATGACTTTTTTTTAAAAAAAAATAAGGCATGTCCTATCGGCCATAAACGAGACATCACCAATAATTCACCTATGACTATTTATTTGCAAAAATATGTCTATTTAAATTGCATCTTAAAAACTATGTCAAGTTTCATTGTTAATATTGATTCCTTCGTTATAAGAGTAGTTAAGAGCATGTTTATTGTTATCCCCAACATTAATCACAACCTTAAATTTTTACTATTTTATACCTAAATCTACTATTCATTGTCCCAAATCTATAGTATTGGGTCAGATATAGGTACCTTAGGGTATGTCCAAAGCTAGCTCTATCATAACACAAAATATATACTCTCTCTAGTTCTCAAAAGATGTCGTCTTAAACATGTCCTAAGTCAAAGTTTTAAAAAAATTATCTATGAATATCTTTTAAACTATTTGGATTGAGCAAGTGAAAAACATACACATAAGTTATTTCTCTAGAAAAAAATAATACTATCATAATTTTCTCATATTTAGTTTATAAATTGCATCGGTAATTAGTGATCAAAGTTGCATTTTGAAGATCATGTTAATGTTCAAACAACATATTTTCAAGAACTAGAGGGAATATTATTCAACCCTTAGAGCATCCCCATCTCACCCCCTAAAAGGGCCTCTATTTCAAAAAATTTCAAATGCAGCAGGAGGGAATCTGATCCATGTGAGAGGGAATTTGCACTGTAGCAGTTACTGTAGCAGTTACTGTAGCGATAGAGGAAAATTTAGAGGCCCTGCTGGGGATGCTCTTAGCCTACTTCCTCCTACGTGCCTTGTTCTTAACAACTTATTAAAATTAAAAGTTACCGTTGGAAATTTGTCATTTTCAGACAAGCCAAACGATAGTCTTTAATTTGTAGTCATTTTGTGGGATTTTAAGTGATTCTCATGGAAATTCTACTTTTTTAAAAAAATTATTTTGAACTATTCAAGGCATCTCTCGAGTGTCGTAACTTTTAAAATTGTAGTTATGAGCTAATTTTAGCTGAAAAGAATACAGAAATTCTAGCGCACGGGATCCCGTCACGCGGGCGTGCGGACGGGACACGCCGTGGCCATCCGATTTTCCTGGATCACGAGCGCTCGTATGCGTTTGGATGCCTCGCCTGCGCTCACGTGCACACGTCGCTTGCATATTTCATTAGCTAGCAGCTAGTATTATCACACGAACATGACTACTGAGAGTACACGATTAATTTATTTTCTATTTTTTAAAATTAATATGATCTCAAATATAGAAAAAATTAAAATACCAAAATTCTTATAAAATTGAGATCTAGCTACTAGTTAATGCTCATAAATTTTCCGATAAACAGCAACCAGGCTCGGTATTTTTTTGTTTGTGATATATGATACCTTTTTTTCGATACCTCAATGATACCATGAAATTCGATGATACCACTAACCTGATACTACCGATACTCGACATACAGATCCAATACTTTTTGTTTGTGATATATGATACCCCTTGATACACCTTATGGTACCTTTTTCCGATACCTCAATGATATCATGAAACTCGACGACACCATCAACTTGATACCACCGATACTCGACACCCATACCCAATACTTTTTTTATGATATATGATACTCTTATGATACCTTCTTTCTGATACCTCAATGATATCATGAAACTCGACGATACCACCAATTTGATACCACCAATACTCGACACCCGTTTTTTTAATTTGTGATATATGATACCTTCTTTCCAATACCTCAATAATACCACAAAACTCAACGATACCACAAACCTGATACCACCGATACTCGATACCCAGACCCGATACTTTGTTTATGACATATGATGCCTTTTTTTCCGATATCTCAATGATACCCATGAAACTCGATGATACCACCAACCTGATACCACCGATACTCGACGCCTAGACCCGATACTCAATGATACTTCTGATCCGATACTTGATTTTTTGACCCGATACTCGATGATACTTCTGATCCGATACTTGATTTTTTGACCCGATACTCGATGATACTTCTGATCCGATACTTGTTTTTTTTTACTACATGATTCTTGTGTGATACTTATATGATATTACCTATATGATACATATATGATATTGCTTATATGATACTTATCTGATACCACCGATACTGATACTTTTTGACTATTATATATGATACTCTTATGATACCTTTTTCCAATACTGAAACTCGACGATACTACCAACCTGATACCATCGATACCGAATTTTTTTTATTTGTGATATATGATACCTCTTTCCGATACCGAAACTTGATGATACTACCAACCTGATACCACCAATACTGATACTTTTTGGGTGTGATATATGATACCCTTATGATACCTTTTTCCGATACCAAAATTTGATGGTACCACCGATACTCGACACCTAGACCTGATACTTTGTTTTGTGATATATGATACATTTTTTTGATACCTCAACAATACCATGAAACTCGACGATACCACCAACCAGATACCACCGATACTCGACACCCATACTCGATACTTTTGTTCGTGATATATGATACCCTTTATGATAACTTTTTTTTTTTTCTGATACTTCAATTATACCATGAAACTCGACGACAACATCAATAATTGATAATTTTTTTGTGATATATGATACCCTTATGATATCTTTTTTCGATACCGAAACTCGATGGTACTACCAACCTAATACCACCGTCACCGATAATTATGTTTGTGATATATGATAACCTTATGATACGTTTTTTCGATACCAAAGCTTGACGATACCACCGATACTCGACACCTAAACCCAATACTTATTTTTGTTATATGTGATACCCTTATGATACCTTTTTTTGCGCATTGTCTTTCCGTCGCGTGGCAATCCAGACGGTATCCCCATCAGGTAGTCGTAACCATAAAACAAAAAAAAAGGAAAATGCATGGCACTATATACCCGGAACGCTTGCAGGATATACGAACATACACACATACATGGAAGTTGGGAATATGCGGATGTACACTAGTACGGAGTACTTCGAAGTTGGAACTCACGCGGATGGTAAAACATATTGTCGTATATGGAATTAGGCATACACGCATATGTATGTGTAGGACAGGAGTCGTAGCACAGATACGCGGGAAGAAACCGCGTGCTTTGTCGTTATTTTGGTACCGTTTGCTTCTTGTTTGGACTGTATACCGTCTGGTAGCAGCGCCCCGCGCAAAGGAAGAAAATGCACGTGGGAAGCGATCTCGTCGGGGTGGGCTCCCGACGGGATACCGTCGTGTAGTCGCCCCCCAAAGAATAAGGCCATAATCCTTTCATTTTCTTCTTCTATATTTTACTCCAACCCTATTTGTAGGGTTATGGAGCCAACTATGGTAATGGATTTAGGGTTACGATGAGATGTAGGATGTGTTTGGCTCATAACCAATGCATATCAATGCTTATCTTATCAAATGTTGCTAGTGTTGATCAAGCTTGGCTCGTATTTGAATTGCAACTATTGAATGACAAGATTCCTCTTTCTCATGGTAACTTTTGCCATCCTCGTTTATTTTCTTACCAATGGTTGGTTAATTTATTGGTTAAAAAATCTTTGACCTCTTAAAGGTCACGTTACTCGTTAGCAGGGCGGATCTATAGTGTTAGCACCGCAGTTAAGCGACCCCGGTGTCTTTCGGACAAATCCTTCTTCTTTATTGCTACCCTATTAGTATATATACATATAAACCTATAATTTGAAGCTTAAATATAGTGAATTAGTGTTAAAATGACCCCGACGACCCCATCGACTTGTTTCCTTGGATCCGCCCCCGCTCATTAGTCAGACAAGTTACGGCAAATTTAACTACAAAACACACCCGCATTCTTAGGGCCTGTTTGGCAACAAAGTTTTTTAAAACCATGGTCTTGTAATACCATGGTTTGTGTTTTGCTATGTCCATGAAATATTGTGGTTTTTCAATACCATGGTTTGCTAGCACAACTGAGAAAACTTTAGATTGGAGTGGAGTCTACAATACTCTAAAAATACCATGGTATTGTCAATATCATGGTTTTCAAAACAGAGTTTTTGGGGTTGCTTCCAAACACCTCATGGTTTAAAATACCATGGTATTTGAGAATATCATGGTTTTGCATAGAAACTACAAAAATACTTCACTCTAAACAGGGTCTTATTTGGCTACTCGGGAGCATGCGTTCATGGTTGGCATGGTTGGTGACTCATCCGACGTCATCCCTTGGTTTGCAGATTTTGCCGCCTCGATCTGCCAACGGCGAGCAGATTCCCCAAGAAGATTTCTGAGTTCTGACCTTTTCAGTTCGCACACTGAAGGGGACAGGAATGCAGGTGTATTAACTGCTCAAGTCCTTGTCACCCATGAGTCTTGACCTTGATGATGTGCCTAGTAGATTTCCCTTTCCGGCTGTTGCTTGCCTGCTTGGCTGTGATTGACATCCAGCAGAAATGAAGAAAGCCTGGTGCCGAACTGAAGTGCATTCCATGGATGGGGTCATTGGCTCGTTGCACCTCATTTTGTTGTCATTCCGTGCGCCAGCCAGAGTGAAGGCTGACTTTTGCCTTGATCATATGGTTCGCGATTTGGCTTTATTTGATTGAATTGAATTTTTTTTACACAGATTATTTAGCGTAATATTTTAAAATATTTTTTAAAAAAACTTTATGGTTTTTTCTTAAAGATCTTAAAAATATTTTTTTTCTACCAATTTTTTAAGCCTTTCCATCTCTTTTTAAAGATTCTTAACTTTTGATTTAACCGAACCGAACCGAATCAAACCAAACCGCGAATCGAAAAGGACAAGATCACATTAATGAGAGCACTATAACATGAAGACGGGATTATTTTTTGAAAATATTTTTACCGTATCAAATAAAATCCCATGTTTTGAGCCTATATACTCTTCATTGTGTAAATGGTCAGATATGCAGCGTGCAGTGCGCGTGCTGTGCGCGAACCATCGTATCTAAAATATAGTGAACTACAAACCTCACAACAGAAACATGAAAATGACTTTCATTCAATGCAACTTTAGTAAAATAAAAAAGTCTAGCAATACATAGTTGTTTGCTTGATTTTCTTGGACGATGGAATATAAATTTTAGCCTTAGAAATGTGCACGATCAGAAGTTTCTTACAATAGCAAAA
This sequence comes from Raddia distichophylla, assembly GCA_005191435.1. NCBI lineage: Eukaryota > Viridiplantae > Streptophyta > Magnoliopsida > Poales > Poaceae > Raddia > Raddia distichophylla. Next base: position 440,676 of record SPJY01034155.1, on the reverse strand, counting down.
AGCATACAATTGGATGGCGAACCCAAAAAAAAAAAGGCTAGACATGGAAGAAAGAAATAAATCCAAAATCAAGCAGTTTTTTTATTTATTCTCCATTCAAAGTTGTTGAAAAACTCCATGATCACCACCCCCAATAGATGTTACAGCTCTCTTATTGCTACTTTATTATAATTTTTTTTATAGCAACACCAAATGCAACAACTAGTGGACTCTTCTAAAAAGCTACGTAAAATAAAAACATTATTTTTTTATAAAAATACAATATCATTTCAGCAAACCTATATAGTCCAAAATAAAGTTTATTGTGTCGATAAGAATTTGTGATCTATCATGGAGACAAACACCAAAAGACCAATCTCTTCTCGTAAAAATGAGAATAAAATATGCTAAACCAAGCACAATCGGGACTATACTCCAATAGTCCAATGGACCTAGTGAAATAGCGATTGAAAAAATGATGATTTCCCTAGCTGATGAATCTCTTTCTTTTTCCACTCTTTTCCCGTCACGCAAGACGCTTTTCAGGCACAAACATTTTATTTCCTTATATATGGTCATGAAAACAACATTCTAATTCCCTTGTTAACACCTCTTTGTTAAGTTATTTTTTGTTAGAATAATCTCCCTATCCAAATAACAGAAAAATTTTAATCTTTAGCGTGCAGGCGCTCAAATTTGTATTGGTTCGGTTAAAACATGTCATATATATTTGTATTGGTTCGGTTGAAACCAATACAAGTAAGGTTACTAGTGCCGATTCTTTAAAGGACATGCCGCGGACACTTTAATGTGTGGTGCTAATTACCAACTAGCACACAATATTAATAATATGTGTTGGGCAGTATAAGAACCCGGGAGATATAACCTACATACATGCAGCGGCAGAAAATTGCAACTGCCACTTATAATTTTTTTTTTCGTGTTTCACGTGTTGTTTGATATTTATAAATGTTGTTGCCAATGACCAGCACATTCGTCTCCCAAAGGATTTCACAAGCATATTTTTTTATAATCTAGATCAATCTACAACCACCAATTCACTCACTTCATCTCTCTTGTCAGTCATGGCCCAATTCCCTTTCTCCTTTGTCATCATTGTCCTCTCCACCTGTCTCGCCACTGCAGCCCTCTTGACTGGACTCCTTATGCGAGGACATGTTTATAGGAATAGAATTAACAACCTCTACTAACATTTTTGTTTCTCACTATATAGCAAAGATATTTGAATATTATTTGAATGAACCACACTGCAAGAAGATTAACTTTTTTGAGCCCTTTCAAAATGCGAGTCTCCGGATCGAGAGTATTCACCGGATATTATTTTCAAGCATTTTTTTCCTAGACTCTTATATTCTTTCACCAATTTAAACAATTATTTATTAAGCAAACATCTATTTTAGTATTTAAACTATGTATGCCTGGCCGTTCTTAATCTCTGTGTTTGCATATAATATTTTGTCAAGCCAACTATATTTGTTCTTGTGATTATCACTTTGCTGATATAATTTAGATTATAAACAAAGAAGTAAGCTGCTTCAGCCGAGAGGCTCTCGCGACCTCTTAGACGACAGCCCCGCCTCAAACCCTATCCGCTCCCCTGCGGCGGTGGCGGCGCTGCCGCCGGTGGGCCTTCATGGCGCCCTCCTTCCCTGTCGGCGCCCTTTCCACCGGGGTGTAGTGAGGTGGGCTTTTCTTTTTTTTTCCTTCTTTCTCCTCTCCGGCTGCTCTCCGGTGATTTCCTTCTCTGGCTCATGGACGGCGGGGGTGTGCTGGTGGCGGGTCGCCGTCAGATCTATGATCCACCGGGTTGCCGAGCGACCGAGCCTGTACATGGCGGCGGTGTTGCTTTCCACGCTTCCCCGCGACGTAGCGACCGTCGTTCGCCTCGCGTCGTGTGGCCGGAACGCCTACCGCCTCCTTTGCACCGCGGTTGCCAGTAAGGCCTCTCCACCGCCATCCCTAGTGTCGCGGAGGTGGATGCTGTACATCAAGCCCGGGTGCTGCCTCTGCAACGGCCTCAAGGAGAAGCTCCACGTCGCCTTCCTGCTCATTAGCTCACCCTTCTCCCTTGCCTCCCTCGAGCTTCAGGGGAGGGATTTCCCGTCGGATCCGACTGGGAGCAGGTGTATCAGTGCGAGATTCTGGTGCTCGCCAAGCTTCTTCCCGGTGTCTCTGTTGGAGGATATACCTTGGTGGCAGCCTCGCTTGTTTAGACGCCCTTGGTGGGCTGGGTGTGCCGCCGGGTTGCAGCGTCGGCTCCATCGGCAGGGGGCTCTCCCTTGTCTGGTCTCCCTCCAGATCTTTGCGTCACCTTCGGGCTCGGTTGCCTTAGTTCTTCTTGACGGTTGCCACTCCGCTGTGTCCACTCTGCCTCTCCCTTCTTCTGAAGTGATGTGGCTTGGGTCGTGTGCCCCCTCTCCTCCTCTCTCTCCTTTGGAGGTGTGGCGGTCCGGCTGGGGGCGTCCCTCTTCTCCCTCGCCACCACCCTTTTCCAGCCTTCTCTCCCTACCGGTAAGGTGGCTTCCGGTCTAGCCACCACCTCTCCTCCCCCCTTTGCTAGAGAGGTTGCGGTCAGGGTTGGTCTTCTCACGGCAGCTGATGGGTTTCCAACTTGCGCATGGGAAGCGGATTCCTGGTGTTGGTGGCTCGGCTGGTTTGCGAGCTTGGGGTGTGGATCCTGCAGTGGTGTTGGTGCTCTCGAGAGTTCTCGACGGTCGGCTTCCTAGTGACGTTGTTGGATCGCGCAGATGGGGGTGGCTTCGGTGTTTTCTCATCGGCTCCACCCTGTAGGCCGCTTGGTGACGACATCCCTCGTCGTCCGGCTCCCTCGTCGTCTCTTGTTGCGAGGCGGTGGTGGTGTGGTATGGCGACCGCGCTATCTCATCGGCTACTAGCTTCGTACTCCTACAAGGTGACTTCAGGGCAAGTGCTCTGGGTGAAAACTCTGCCTAGGCTTTCCGCCTGGGCCGGCGATGGCGATGCCCTGGTGTCGTTCCCCTCCCTGGAGGCATCATCGTGGTGGTCGCCTTGCTCATGAAGCTTCTCGAGTAAAACTCTCGTATGACGGCATCGCGTCTGCGTCGCTATCTTGTTGAAGATGTCGTCTCTGGTCTTGGTGGTTGGCTGCTAGTGTCCATTGTTAGCTGTGTTATTGTTGCCGGCGGCCTTAGGCCATTGCCGTTGTAGTTGTTACCTATGGGTGAGGTGTTTGTCTGGTCAAGGTGGCATGCGGTGGCATGCTTTTGGTGGCACTTGCACTGTGGTGGGCCTTTGGTGCGTTTGCATCGGGTCTTTTTTGCCTCCCTTGGCCGGGTTGTCTTCCTCTCTACCCCTTTCTCTTTTATACATTGTTTCTCTCTTCTACTTAATGAAATGATAGAGCTCCTGCCCGTTAGTTCAAATAAAAAATCTAGTTTTCTTTAGCACCGTTCTTGAGATTTTAAGGAAAAATGATATTATGCATAAAAATAAATGTTTGAGCCCGATTTTTTAGCATACGCATGATTTTTCATGCGCTTCGATATCCATTTATTCTCGCTTTGATCTGTGCAGGTAAAAAAAGAAAAAAAGGAAAAGAGAGGGGGCATAAATTTTTAAGTGATATCTAAAGGTTTCTTGGCCATACTTTGTCTAAAAACGTTTACCGACGCTCTACTTTCTTGTACTTGCTCACGATGTAACCTTCTACGGTCCTTCTCAATCACTTCGACGATTGACATTCAGCCTTCAACTCTTTTATTATCTTTGCCATTTACGGGCTTCGGAATGAACAGATTCAAGGATCTTTCAGCAAGTTGGAACGCCCTATTGGACGAGTTCGTCGTGTTGATCAAGGATAACCTACAATCGGGTTAGCATCTTACGAGAGCCGCTCATTTGTACAGTCCTTTTCTTTATTCTTCTCTTCTACCTACTACGTACCTTCCATCCTTTTCTTTTCTTCTACCCTTCTGCTCTTCACTTACTTCCATAGTTCCATTTAGCTTCTAGCCAAGTTAACCAAATTAACGGAGGAAGTTTCTCATGTCTTCTCTTGAAAATAAAAATGTGCTGTAAAGATTTTTCTGCGTACGTGCCCTAGCTAGGCACACAGAGCACATAAGAAACAAACAATAATTCAGTCTATGGTAAACCCACTGGTACCTACGGCACGCTGGTTTCTCCGAAGCCATGATCCATTGACTGGAGCAGGCATTCGGTTTTACCTTGAACCCACCGTGCTCGACATGCAGATGATGTTGCGACCTTCTTGAAGCCCACCGTGCTCGACATCACCACTCTGAGCACTATCCTTAATTGTTTCGGTCTTGCTTCTGGACTCCGTGTAAATGTGCACAAATCAGAAGTCTTTCCGATTGGTTGCCAACACATCAATCTCCAGAAAATTCTTGCTCCCCTACCTATGCCGATCAAGCATTTTCCCTGTAAGTACTTGGGGCTGCCTCTCCGTCCTACTAAACTAATCAAATCTGACTACCAACCGCTCTTGGATAAAATTAGAAAGCGTATTGCGGGATGGAAAGGGCCCCTTCTCTCAAAGGCGGCTCGGCTTGTGCTCATTAATTCGGTTTTAACATCCTTGGCGGTTTTCCATCTGTCCGTTTTTGAATTCAGCAAGTGGGCAATAAGAAGAATTGATAAGCTCCGCCGTGATTTCTTCTGGAAGGGAAAAACCAATGGGGGGAAGGGGCTGTGTTGGTAAACTGGAATCGTGTTTGTCGGCCAAAAAGATGGGGTGGCCTAGGTGTTAAAGACCTCACCCGTTTTGGTAGGGCTTTGCGGCTTCGATGGCTCTGGTACTCTTGGGGATCCTTTTCTAAACCTTGGGTTGACATTTCCTTACAGGTGAATGCAATCGATAGGCACTTATTCAGAGCCAGCACCACAATTACTATTGGAAATGGTGAATTCACAAGTTTTTGGAAGGATTGTTGGTTGCAAGGTCAGGCGCCCCAAGATTTAGCGCCGCTCTGTTACCTTAAATCAAAGAACAAATGTGTCCACGTAAGTGACGCTGTGCGCAACGCTACTTGGATTTCAGATCTTGATGAGTTATCCACTGACCAAGAGCTAACTCAATTTGCAAGGCTATGGCTCCATATGCAGCAAGTGGTTTTAAGGCAACAAGAGGATTCCTTGGCTTGGAGATGGACAAATCATGCTGGTTATGATGCAAAGTCGGCTTACAATGCGCAATTTCTTGGTGCAACGATGGAACCTTTCTTTAAGGCCATTTGGGAGGCTAACACGGCGCCGAAATGCAAAATTTTTGTCTGGACAGCGATCCAAAATAGAATTCTTACAGACAGAGTAGGGGGTGGCCAAATTTTTGCGTCTGCCCTCTATGTGGATTGGATGTGGAGACGGTCAACCACCTACTCGCTCATTGCCCTTTTTCTAAACTAATATGGCGTATTGTTCTCCATGAGTTGCGTCCTATAAACTTGCAGATGCCGACCAATGTGCAAGACTTTCGTAATTGGTGGCTTTCTATGCGTCAGAAGGTTCCGAAGAACAACAGGAAGCAATTTGACGGCCTCATCATCTTCGTCTCTTGGAATATTTGGATTGAGCGCAACGCGCGAATCTTCAGAGCTGAACGTCATGATGTCTCATATGTTCTTCAGGCTATTAGGCAAAACTTGTTAAACTGGATGTTGGCCTTTGGTTCGGCTAGCACTTGAGGCTTAGTCATCGGAGCCAGCTATTGCGTTCTTGCCATGCTGGCCGCTTTCTTTCTTAGCCTTATTCCTTAGTTTCTAATCTTTGTGGCCGGCAGCTCTGCCGTTTCTTCCTCTCTGCTCTGCACCTGCTTCTCTCTCTGTAATCTTTTTGTTCCTGTTTTTGCTCCCCTACTTAATAAAGCTAAGGCAGGGCTCCTGCCAGCTCTTCAAAAAAAAAACCTTGAACCCACCCACTATTGGCTCTGAGCTTCTGACAATACACATACGAACTTAACTACATACACGGGCAGATGGGCTCATCCGATGTCTCTCTAACATAACATCGCCAGCACGATCTTCTATACTCTTTTTTAAATCCCTATTCATTATCTATTTTTAATTCTCTTCAACAGAGTATCTATTCTTAAAACATATATAAATATCGTATAGATCCTCTAAATATAGATATTGTGGGGGGGAGAGCCTCTAAACTTTAAAACTGGCACAAAGATTTTACTGAATGACTTATAGAGGTGAGATAAGGAAAATAACATGCTCTTGGTGTACTATTCGTCACGGCCTTCTCCTCAAAAGTCCACGTCCATGAAGACGAGAGACAACATGTCAAAAGGTCGTATGAATAGCCTTGCTACGTACCCTGGATTTCATTCGTCTGGACCCTGAAGGCGTCAAAACCACGGCCAACTGTGACGCTTTACCGAACTGCCTCGCCTACGAACGCAGCTAGCTCCTTGCTGCCGCTGCCGCTGCCTCAACTCCCTGCCGGAGTTGGACCGACCGGCCCATCTCGCCGCACATCGCCCGGCCGGCGAGATTAAACGGCGGCACTGCATCGATCAGCTTGACCCGCGATCCGGTTTGACCTCGATCGCGACGCAACGTTTCCTCTCCCCGCGTTGACCCACTCCACTAATGACTAGTCGCCTTTCTCTCCTTCATCGATCCGGGAAAGTTTTTGCGGCCAAGCTGCATTGCTGGGCGTATCTTTGCTTTTCTGAACATGTTTGGCACGGCTATCTATTAGCTAGTATATGTAGAGAGATTTCTTTTCATCTAAAGAAATGCGAGTGCATGCATGTGGAATTACATACATGGGCAGCTTCCTTTTGCTGGAACCGAACCACCAGATGAATCTGAATCTGGTAACTGGCTAAGCTTCCAAGAACGTACGTGCATCTAGGGAAGCTACACAGAGCTCTAGCTAGGCTCGCGTTAGTTGCATGCATGATTGTCCAGCCAGTTATCACCTCCAGTTTTATAATACTTGTCATTTTAGAAATTGACATGGTCTTCGAAGTATAATTTTTACCATCAATTACTAATAAAATATATCTACAAAATTCATGAAACTATGATATTGTAAAATTATTTTTTAAGACGAATTCACACGTACGGTTTTTATTTACACAATGCAAATAGTTTAAAAGATTTTTTATAGATAAATTTTAAAGCTTTGATTTAGTACAAACCTAAAATGACAAGTATATAAAACTGAAGGGAGTAATTAGCTAGGGCGCCCAATTTTCCATTACTTTTCCGATTAGCGGTTAATTCTTGACGTGGTAAACAGTGCTTACTCAACGGTACTACGTCTCGATCTCTCGCATGGATGAACAGTAGCAGCGGTGCCGTACAATAATTGATAGAGATCCCGAGCCTGCTTTCGGATTTCGGTTTCTGAAAGCGAAAACAGTAAATGAGCGACGATTAGTTTGAGGCTCCATCGATCGTATATTCATATACACTCGTCAATCGGAAGCTGCATGAACGGCAGTGGAGCTCTCCTCTCTGCTTTGATCTGTTCCACAGTGGCCGTTGAAATCAAACTTAAATTTATGTTCGTTAGAGCGACCCGAGCCAAGATGCAGCACGATGACGCCACGACAAATATCTTAAACTTGAAGCCAAATGTACACGGGCGCGATGTGCATGCAGTTTCGACCCGTTCGATCTGTCTGTGATCGATTAGCGTTAGAAGCGGTCCGCGTGGTGGTGATCGGTGAATTGAAATCAATCATGGAAGTAAAGTTCACTGCATATAGTATACGCTTAATTAGACTCAAACAGGCAAGTTAATCTTATCATATATGCGCATCTGCATGTGAGCGCGCGTTTTTAGCAGCCTCATGCCATCTTAAACCACTGGTCCGTACTATCATTAATCCATCAGAGATTCCGACGTGATTAACAATGCACCTCTTAAATTTTCAAAAAAAAAAATGCAACTCCTGAGACCGGCTCCTGTTGATCAGATTTCGATCAGTCGCGGAAGTATCCATGTGGCTGCGAACCCCTTTTTTTTTTTCTGCGCTTCTCCAGATTCCGCGATTATGAGCCAGATCACTTGTTGGCACGTTTTGACGGTAGTCGACCGGCGGCTAGCTATGTAAATTAGCAATCTTAATTAGCATGCTTAGCTGGTTTTAGAACTTTCGATGTGAGCTCAGGTATACACATGTCTCCCACATTATCTTATCTCCTTGGCGCAGATGGACCTTGTCTGCTTGCGTTTCTGTACGTAAATGTGTGGAGATACCGAACCACTTTGTTTAAGTTGTTTGTTAGAGTTTTCACTACAAGGAAAACGGTTTATTTTCGTTGGCCACCGTCAATTTCATCGGCTGAGAAAAAACCGACAAAAAAAACATAAGATACGTATTTGAGATAAAAAAAAATGATTGTAAATAGCAAAAAAAGGCATTTTTAAAAGGAATAAGTCCATGCATATTACACCCCCTCAACTGTTCTAATAGTTCATTCTATACCTCTAAATTACAAACCGGTTATTTAACATCCTCATCCATCAAAATTGTGTCATTTTACACACTCAGTAGTTTAGGATGGTGGTTTTGATAATGCGACATCCAATTTTCTACATGTCATCTCTATGCTTCACCAATTTAATTAGTGGTTTTTAGACTTCAGAAGATCTAGAAAAATCTCAAAAAAAAAGAACATAAGGGTAAGTGAAGCAATTAACTTTAGAAAAATCTGAATGTTTAAACATCCAAATTTAATGTTTTAGTTTATTCCACAAATATTTTTAGAATAAATTTCAAACATGTTGGCTTTCAAAATTTCGGAAACATATTTTTCTACATACGAGTCTTCAGGTACCAAAGTATTTTTGAGAATTTTTTCTATAATTGTCTTAGTCTAAAATCGCTAATTAAGACTAAATTATATAGATGTCACATCATCAAAACCCCCCTCCTAAACCATCAAGGATATAAAATGATCCATTTTAGTTTTAAATAACTAGCTTTATAGTTTGGGTTTATGATGGACTTTTTAAATAGTCGAGAACTTATTCATTTTTAAAATTAGATTAAAAAAAGAGGTAAAGATAAGATTCTGGCACGCTCAAGCTGAAACCAAGTATTACTCTCTTTTTTCATCGGGAATTTCTTCCTCGCTCCACGCGTCCATGTCACCGGAATTTGTGTCATTGTTTTGGGCTAGCAAATATGTACACTGAGGTTCTGTTTGGAAGTGGAGTATTTTTGTACGTAGTTTCTATGCAAAACCATGGTATTCTCAAATACTATGGTATTTTAGATCATGAGGTGTTTGAAAGCAACCCTGAAAACTCTGTTTTGAAAACCATGGTATTAGCAATATCATGGTATTTTTGGAGTATTGTAGACTCTACTCTAATATGAAGTTTTCTCACTTGTGCTAGCAAACCATAGTATTGAAAAACCATAGTATTTTATGGTCATAGCAAAACACAAACCATGGTATTACAAAACCATGGTTTTAAAAAAACTTTGTAGCCAAACAAGCCCTGAACCTTCTCCATTGTACGTGCAGTGTACTTTCAAATATGCATGGCTTCTACGAGGAGTCTGCCCATGACAGGAGACAAGAGCTAGCACGGGGTCGATCATGTCAAATGCATACAGAGAATTGTGCCCGTACGTCGTCGTACGCTCGTACTGGCAATGGTGAGATGATTGCGTGCCACTAGTATGACAGGCTCGTCTTTGGAACGACACGTCTAATGCATCCTAATTAAGAGCAACCGAGTACCGCAACAAATAAAATATATAAATAAATAGTAAAAAAAGATATGAATAGTGATTGTTGTCCTAACTTAAGACGTTATTGATGATGGCCTAGCTAAGCAATAAATATCAAGACAAAGCTTTAAATAATTTGTCTAATTAACCATGCAAATAGTTTATATGATTAAGTAATTAATGGTCATACGTAAATACGTGGAAAACTTCGGGGAAAAAAAATCACGGACGCGAGAAGACGGAAACACGTGTGTCAAAAAAATTTACTTCTTAACGCTCGGCATAATTGTTGCGCACCGTCTACTACGTACACCACATGCATGATGGTGTATACCCATGATCTATACAAAGACAACGCATAGATGCATGCGTGAAACGTACACCTACAAGGTGACTGGGCTCGCTAGCTAGAGGTACGAACTCTAAAAATTCCGAGGCGGCCACTGAAATGAAACTGCAATAGAGATCGATTAGAGAACAGTCCAAAAACAGGGAAAGGTACTGCATTTACAGCATAATAACGACGCTTATTGCCACTGCACGCATGTATGCATATATCTCCGTGCGTTTTGCCTCCTAGCATCTACTGCTCCAATATCTAAAGTCCTAATCAAATTTATGGCCTTGTCATCACTTAAAAAATATCAAATTTATGGCACCAATTGAAAGGATGAAACAACAAAATACAAAGATCGATATACATCGATGTTATACTTGTTCGTCCAAAAAATACATAATTTAACAAAACATTGGATCTTCACTTAATTTACAAGCTTAATTACCACATCAAACACCCCCATGCATACTACCACCTCTGATATGGAGTATTTATTATAACTATTCAAATATATGCCGATCGATGCATGCGCTAATATATATTCTGTCACCTTCTTTCTTCGTTCTGTACATTACACGACTCCAGGACAAGCTCCCAAGATGAGTCCAAAGCGAAGGCCGTGGAGAACTAGAAGGCTATAAGCCACTGATCATTAGCCGCTTTACACCTGATTTATCATGATTAATTAAGATAACCGCTTAGTTCACGGTGACCTCGGGGAAGCCCAGCTGCGGGTGCGGCGAGAGCGGCGACAGGCTGCCGAACATCCCCTCCCACTGTTCCCACGCCCAGCTCGACGGCGTCAGCGGGAACATCTCGTTGCCGCCGGCCTCCGGCGAGGAGGCTGAGGAGGTGGACGTCACCGTCGAGGCCGTCGTCGTCGAAGCCAGCGACGACGCCGGCGACGTGGACGACTCGTTCTTGACGGACTTGGCAATCTCCCGGAGCACCTCGACCTCGGGATCGGCCGCCTCGTGGCGCCGCCGTTTGCCGTGGGATGTCTGCGCCGCGGCATGCGCCGGCAAAGGCGGGGGGGCAAGGAAGTCGGCGCCGCGGGAGCCGACCTCGTTAGGGAAATTGAGGATGGCCTTGCAGCCGCGCAAGCGGAACGCGGCGCGGTCGTAAGCGCGCGCGGCCTCGACGGCGGTGTCGTACGTGCCGAGCCACACGCGCGAGCCGCGCTTCTTCGGGTCGCGGATCTCGGCCGCAAACTTGCCCCACGGCCGCTGCCGCACGCCCCGGTACTTGCGGAAGTCGTTCACATCCACGGCGGCGGCGGCCTGCGCCGGCGGAGGGGCCCAGGCGTGCGACGTCGGAGGCAGCGAGATCGTCAAGGCGGGCCGCCGGTGGTCCGACACCGGAGACGGCTCGCGCCCGAACTGTATCCTCACCGCCGCCGCCGCCGCCGACGCCGCCGGCGGCCGGAAGGCCGCTTCCCCGGCCGCCGCGGATGGGGCGGCCGGGTAGTCGTTCGCCAGGTCCACGTACGTCCCAGCTGGGTGCTCTTGCTCCTGCGGCAAGAACGCCGTGGGGTGGACGAAAGCCGGCTGCGCGGCGAAGACACCGGCGCCGCCCAGGGCTGACATCGCCGTCGGGAGGCACGCCTCGTCGCCGGCGCCGAGCAGCTGGTCGCGGATGAGCTGAAGCGAGAAGTCGTCCATGTCGCCGCCGAAGTCCATGGCCTGTTCGGCTGCGGCTTGTGCTCGAGACCCGAGGCCTGCGGAGCTTAGGAGGAGAGGTCGGCGAGGGGAAACTTGAGAGTTTGGAGGCGTTCGCAAGTGCAGCTGCGAGGGGAGATCGAAGCTGGGCTCGGCTACTTATAGGGCCGGGTGGAGAGAAAAAAAAATTCTCCCTCTTCCTTGTTTATTCAGTAAAAGAAATATAGAAATAACAGAGTAAAAGGGCGGGTTTGAAGCAGTTAGAAGAATCGACGAGCGGCTGCGTTGAGTACGTCCTGCGCTTTGCCACTGGGGATCGGATAGCTAGAAATGGGAATGGGATACATTTCGTTGTCCGGCACTCCGGCCTGTCTGATTAAGGTGCAAGTACACCTGAGGTCGATGCCAGACCAATAAATGATTGTAATGAACATGAATTTTATAGATGTCTGTAAGTTTCGATGGATCCTAACTTAATAAACATAATACTGTAACAAATAAAATAAAAAATATAAATAAATAGTTAAAAAGATGTGTGAATAGTTGTTAAATAGTGTTTAGGTTATTCTAAATTTGGACCATTGGAGACGACCTACCATATATACACACACAACTAGCTACATTTGTTAAATTATATTTATATCAGACACAATCTATTGAATTTAACAAAAAAACACATTTTTGTTAAATTCAACTAAAACATATTTAAGTCATACAAGATTATAATCAAGACCCACTTTATATTGACAACTTAGTTTTTTTCTTTAGTTTTTTCTGTAATTAACATGATGATTTCTTTCTTTTAATTAGAGCATAATCGCTTCGCTGCACCTAGTTTTATATTATTTTTCTATTATGCTTTAAAACACAAATATGTATTTCCTGTTGCAAGTGAATGAACATGGGCTTTATGTTGCCTCTATATGGTTGACTGCTACAGTGCTAGTTGCCACACACCAAGGCCTCCGCCTAGTTAAATGATGCTACAATTAATAATCCACAAAGATGTCGTCGATTGTATTGCATGGGCTATGATTGTGCCCAAGAGTTGCTAATAATCGGACAATTGATGACAAACTTTAGTGGGAACAACACTGATAAAATCCTTCTAATTCACAATCTATCGTTGCATTCTCTCGTAACAAGGACATATGGAAGAAAGGTGAACTATGTCGACCTTATAGCCATGTATCTTGTTTGGTACATCCTTTTGGTGCTTTTTAGAACACTTTTAGTGTTAGTTTGTGTAGGCAAGGCGCAATGTCGATGTTTCGATCTAATGGCATAGGTAATTTATAGAGTTGATTGGACATAGAGACATATTTCAATTCAATAATTGATATGTACTATTTAATATATTGGGTTTTTGGATTGTGAGAGGATGCTTCATGTTGAACTAACTAGCACATCGGTTTGTGCATTTACGAAGCTATATCTATTAGACTTTAGTTATATTTGATACGATGTGTTAGATTCAACTAAAATAGTATTTATGATTTACACAGTTTTTTTTACATACTATAATTGATGGTAGATTTGTTATATTCAACTAACAACATATTTTAAACCCATAGCATTATAAACTTGGTTGTTTGCATGACTAGATTCATTAATTTGTTACAATATAGGGTTGTTAGTTCATTGTGTTGCTAAACAAATCTATTTAAATTAAACTAAGAACATATCAAAGATTTGTATCGCAATAATATGCACCGATTGTAATTGATGGCATATTTTTCTCCTTTTATCTCTGATTAATATGGGGAATCTAGCCTTTGAGGAGATTAGATACATTTCGTTAGAAATATATTTAAGTTGTATATTTCTATAATCTAGACCCACTATAATTGATGGACTTTCATTGATATATTAATCATAAAAGAAAGAGGTTATTTATATAGAGCTAAACGGGTGTGAAAGTATAATTCATTCTGGTTAGAAGGCATTGGAAAACATTTCATATGTCATATTCAAACTCTTTTGGACATTACGTTATTAATCCTAGCTCATATTAAATAGATAACTTATCATTTTGTTTAAAATAATTTTTAAAGCATAGGCTTGCCATGACCGCGTTGTGACACGCACCATGTTTATTTGGCTAATCAATTATTGTAATAAGACACTGCATATTGTGTCCCACACGTTTGTGTGGTTAGATTTGTGTCGATGTTTAATTAAATGACATTTTCCATATATACGTATATAAGGATCCAGATATAGCCGTATTTGCCATTGTAAGCTCAAATAGTTCATCATTAATTTTGTTATGGATATATGTAGTCACGCTGTGCTAGCCATAATAATCTTCATTAGAGTACATTTACAATCTTGTTATAGGTATATAATCATGTCGTATTGTCCATGATAAGTTTTGGTAGTCACAACAATATGTATTAATATGGTGGCTCCGATGGACCCTGTTTAAGTTATACAAAACAAGTAGGATGTTCCACGCATTTGCATGACTAGATTTATATCAATATTTAATCTGACATGGACATTTTTTTATGAATTTATGCAATTTTTTGTTGTAGCTGAGATATAAAGTCTTTCTTCTAATATTACATGTTTTTTATTTTTGTTTTCTTATTTTATAATTGTAGTGAGTATGGTTCTTTAAATCCAACCATTATAACTCGATCCACTATAATCAATTGTGCAGTTTTTTCTCTGATTAATATTGATATGAAGTCTTTCTTTTAATATGGCATGAGCTTTTATTTCTATTATTTTATTTTATAATTGTAGCATGTATGAACTCTTTTTTTAATTTAATCCATCAAAATCTAGTCCACAACAATCGACGTTGAAGATTTTTCTATTTTTCTCCGATTAGCGTGAGAATTTTTAGTTTTTTAAATAACATGAAAATTTCGATGATTTTAAAATTAACATGGTGGCATACCAGAAAATTAACATGGTGGCATACCAGAAAACATGTGGCGTACCATTTTATCCTCCTTTATATGTGTGTGTATGTTGTACATACCAGAAAACATGTAGGTAGATTTGTGATTTGTCTCAATAGGTATATTCACATTTTTTATTAATGACCAAATTTATATTTGTTTGGAGTGATGTGTCGCTGTCAAAAAACAAATATGATATTGGACGGGTAGGAGCACTAATTACCAGTGAGGAAAAATATTGGATAAACGTGCACGATCGGTGGTGTGTAGTCAGTGGCCGAATTGACTATGTATTGCATTGGATCGACTTGATTAATTAGCAGGGCTTGGATGATACTTTCTCGTATTAATGAAATGGTGTGCAATCCACGCGGCTACTTCCGGAAAACAAGAGTGTGTGACGTGACATGAAAGACCTGGTCTTGCCCATCACTCATCAGTGTGCTACGTACTGTAATAGCCGGTCACTGTAATTGTGCAAATCCTACGTACTGCTATGTACGGCTCAACAATTGAGCTGAAATGGTAAGTTTATGATCAAATCTCACTTAACCTCACAATGTTGAAAATTACATTTTTTACCGCTGGAAGTTGCTACCGTTTGCACCGTTACCTTGATATCGTCAGTGCCGTTGTTAAGTCTGATGTAGACGTCTAAATAACCGTTAAGATATATGCCACGTTATCATATATGCTACATGTCAAGAACACAAGCATTTAATGTCCAAAAATGTTCAAAAAATATATTTTTGAAGAAGCTATTTTTTTTCTCAATTTAGGTTTTTTATATTTCAAAAACCAATTTCTGAAATAAAAATACAATGTCAAGTTTTTTATATTTTCAAAACATATAATTTTTAAATTAAAATTAAAATAACAGTATATGTTTTTTCAGCCATTTTGATATTTATCGATTTCATTTTGTTATTTTCGAAATCTTGAATTATAAAATTTGAGTTTCTTGAAATAAAAAAATATTTTTTGAATTTATTTTCAGAAATGATTTTTCAAAATATGGGGATTCATAAATTGTTAAAAATACTTTTTGACAAGGCGTGAATAAAAAGTCAAACTATTATTTTAGAATTTTAATTCTGAGTTTATGTTTTATTATATAATTTATTTTGAATTTTTATTTCAAGTTTTAGAAAAAAATTTAAATAGTTTTTTCGTAGTTTTCTTCACCTTTTTAAAATTTTTAGTTCGGAATTAATTTTTTTGAGAAGTTTTAAAATTAAGTACCTACATGGCTTGACATGTATGTATTTATGATGACATGGCATACATCTCATCATTTAATGGCCACCTAGATATCCATATCTCTACTTAACGAACCGCAATACTTATAGTTTTGGGCTAATCGTGCAAATGTCAGAGGTTAAAAATATAACTTTTAACGTTCGAAAGTTAAGTGAGATTTGGTTAAAAATTTCATAAAAATATGTAATTTTCTCTATAGAAAACTAGAAAAATACAATTTTATTCAACCTATGGAACATCAATTGCGTTTACAATTCTAAACCGAACACGAAAGACATAATATTTTTTTTTAGAAAAACCCGAAACTCAAAACTCAAAACCATTCGATGACAGTTTGTAAACCTGTGGATGTCACAGTGAATTACCAAAGCTCCCGGGTTTAGGGTCTAGTGTGTTTGTGAACCGGTTCATATAGGGCGGTTTTTCCTTTCTTCGATCGGCGATGCTCTGCTCCTCTGAACGTACGTCCCGTCCGTCCACACACATGCATATGGCACATCGCACTCGGCAACGTGAGAAACTCCGGCTCTCGTTTCGATTTCGACTACCCGTCAAAGCTCTCATCGATCGAGCAGCACAACACCCCTTGGCGCGCGCCGTTCCACGAGATCCCCGTCGCCAGCTCGCCATGCCTCTCGTATATGGCAATATGCATGTCTTGCTGCTTCCCGGGTGCTCCCCTTTTCGACATCGCCTTTAAGGCTTCAATCGCGCGAGCGAGCCGCGAGCGCGCAAGGTCATGGCCGGGCACGAGCGATTGATGCGTACCGGCGCCGCGAGTAAATGCGGCGGTGCCGGACCCGCGCACCGTTTGGTCCAGCTCGCTTACGTGTCGCGGGACGGGGACGCGGACGCGCCCGTCGTCGCGTGCTCACGGCCGCCGCTGCATGCACACACGCACGCACGGGCGCCGGTGCCAGGAGCTGCTCTGCCCTGCGCTACCGGCTAAGTGGCTAACGCATGACACGTGCCCGGGCGTGTTCTAACTGTTTCCCACGTACTGGGAGTCTGGGAGGGAGCACGGCCGGGGGGTGGGCACTGTTTGCGCCTGAGCTGGTACACATGCTGACATGCATCGACCCGTGCATGCATGCACACTGGCAACAGCTTCTCCATGTTATGGATTTTTGGTGAAATTAAATAAGCGGGGTAAACTAAATCGGTGTACGTACGTACGTACGTGTGTTTTCAATCGTAGCATGTGTTTTCAATTTTAAACATGGAATACTGTAGGGATGATTGTCGGCACTGTTTCGTGTTTTTACACCTTCAAAATACGCAAAGCAGACTACCACAAACACAGGGTTGGCAAAGTATTGCTCCCTCCCACCACAAATAATCGAGTTTTCAAACTTGAGTCATGAATAGTACTTTTTAGATGGTGCATACCAAAAAAATTATATGGATGTATTTGTCTTATAAAACATTTCGATAAAATTATAATTTTAGCAAGTTTTCAAATTAAACTATAACATATAACAATTGGTGATCAAATTAAATCTTGAGTACCATAGAAAGTTAAAACATCAAATATTTATGATTGGATGAAGTTTTTTCACATCAATTGACTACACAATCGGATGCTCTGCAAGAAAAGCTAAAAAGGTCACATCAAAGGATTTGTGGATGTACCGCTCTTAATAATGGACATTGACAATACATTACTCTAATCCACTGTTATATATACACACACACAGATGATTTAAAAGATGAGCTGCAAAACAGCGAGTCCCACTCTTAGAGTCACAAAATGTCAGTTTTTCCCCACACGTCGCAAGACCCATCCTGTCCACCTAGTCAAGCGGGAAGAAAATGTGCAGCAGAACGCATATACACACCTAGCTATCTGGTGCACACGCAAATAACGCACGGGAGGACGAACGCCGCCGCCCAGCTAGCTAGCTAGCGCCCTCGCAGTACACATCACGTTTGTTGCAACCCTCGCCAGAACGAACTCCGAAACATGCAAAGTACATTGCTACGTACGCCCCTGAAGTTCCCGAGCCGGCGCCGGAGCGGGCAAACCAGGTCAGACCGGTGGACGTGGACGTGGATCGTACGACGCCGCACCACGGATCCCGAATTTCCGACCCTCGAGTCCTCGACTCTAGAGGTTGTGCCCGTGGCCCCGTGACTCTGTGCGTTTGACCCGATGCCGCCAAACGCCAAACGCATGAAAACGGGTATGATAGTCGAATAAAGGTTTTATAGGATACAAATTAAAATGCAAACGGTATTGGAGAGTGATTTAAATACAGATTTTAGTTAGATACAGTTTCGGATTAGATAAAGATCGAATACGAATACTAAACCAGGTTTTACCATAATACTTGTATGAAAAATCAATATAAGCTATCCTCATTGTTGTTTATCCACCAAAGGATAAGACATAACAATTTGAAATATATACAATGCAGGTAAGTGGTTTTGTGTAGAGCAACAGCTAACGGCCTGACATGCTCGTAAAGCTGCCCACACACCGTGGCATCTAGGATAACCGGCACACTAGCACCATCTAATGCTTTAAATCATCATGAAATGGGTCATACTAAAATCCAGTTTCTTTTCGTATGCAGATAGTATCTGGATAACAAGTCATCGGATGCTGAAAATCCAAATAATTATCTTTATTTGTATCTATCTTTGCTCGGATAAAAAATAGATACCAAATCTGTTAAAAAACGAATATGGATTTGCATTTGAAATCGGACGAATATTACCCAATCCGTTTTCATATCCGGTTGGACCCCGTCCGACCCACGGGCGGCGAGGAGGAGGCCGCGAAATCCCAAGTCTTGTTGGACGCTAGCTCGCTCGCTCGGCGCCGCGCGCGCGCGTAGGCGTGATCTCAGTCGGATCGGCCGGCCGGCCGCGCGCACGGACACGCGCGGCACGTCACGGGTTGCCAGGTCCCCTCGCCCTGATGTCACCCATTCTCGTCGGACTTGGCCGCGCGCGCGCGCGCGCACGCACGCACGCACGAGCGAGACGGCACGAATATCGCTCGGTATTATTATTCCTCCAGGTCTCCGGGCCGCACGCGGTTTTGCATGCGTCCTAGCTAGACCTCTTATCCGCTAGCTCGCTGCGTCCTCAACTAGAGTACTATAGTACTCGTACTATAGCTTATAGTAGTATACTACTCATTCATATATGTTACGTACTTGCATTCCCGGTCGCTCCACTTTGTCGCATGCATGCTGGCCTCGCCCAATGCGACTGGATCAGTGCTGTACGGCCATTATTGCTACTACAATAGTAGTAGCTCTAAGATCTAAAGGTGATCAGCATAGCCATTAGGTGATCTGCATGCCGTGTTTGCCGGCAATGCATGCTAGCTAGCCGCGGCGTTCACCTGCCTTTCGCAGCTTCTTGTGTTTTAATCGTAGTAAAAGATTGCCGCCTGGTACGAATGGAGCCCCCGGCCCCCCGCAACATCCACTACTTTTGGGAACGGCGACGTGGCAATGTGGCAAAATTTTGGTTTTCCCCTTGGTGCATACCAGGGGCAGAGGCTAAAGGAGATCACATACTGTTATTTTCAGATTGCCTCAAATAAAGGGACACAGCCCATCATGCCATCTCCTCATGTGCTTGGCTACACTAACTTATAGGAGGATCTCTAACATAGAGCAGTTTTAGAAATTCTCCTAGCTTTGGAATATAGTCAGCAACACGATCCTCGATGCATCCACTATACATAGTATATTTGTTGGAATTTGAACTCCCATGGTAGTTACACAACCAAGTCTGCTTACAACTTTTTACTAGGTTACGTGCTAGGCCAGTTCTACAAGCACATCAGGGAGGCAAGGCTGAGCCCATATGCAGATTCTTCGTGTGGCTTGCCATCCAGAATAGAATTTTCTCACTACAGATCGACTGGCGATTCGAGGTTGGCCTCACTCGCTTATCTGGCCAGCCCTTGTGTGGTGCAGCTCCAAGATGGCTTCACATCTCCGTTGCCCATATTTGCCCGTTAGGTTTGGAGCAAAATTTCACTCAACTTCGCACAAAGGTAGCCTAATGCCAATTTTGGGTCTTGGTGGGATGATCTGCAGGGACTGTGAAAATTGCGCCATAAATATGGTGTAGTCATCATTTACCATTTGAAACCTGGGGAAGGAGAGAAACAATTGTATTTTTAACTCTGCCTATGCTTTGCCCTCGATTGTAGCTAGCTTAATTAATGACCATCCTAACGTCTTGTTTTTGTGAGAAAGTAAACCTTTTGTGAGTTCTGTACACGGACTCTTCTCTCTCTCTTGTGAAGAATTGGGCACCCACCCCCGCTAATTCTTCGGAAAAAAATTGCCGCCAGCTGGCCATTACTCATTAGTCGATCTTCTACCGGCTATATATATTATATTATACCAGATTTCGTGGTGGTGCAGTCTCTGTACGAGATTGAGCTATCAGGTTACATTCGCTAGGCGCGAACGGGCTGAATGGACAGGCCGGGACAGAGATACGGATGGAATATGCATGGAAGAAAACTAAAAATATAGGTAGACCACCAACACGAAGCTTGCCAGTTGCCACTGTCCTTTGGCCTGCTAGAAACCACACCATGCATCCACGTCGCCCGGTCACATTGCCTCCTGGGAAGTAACGAGCAGATCAGCTAGAATAATCCCCCCGATGCTTCGGTTTGAGGCCACTGCCAATCCCTCTTCAGCGAAGGCTCCATCGATGCTGCAGGAAAATGCCATGTAGGAGTACTCGTCGTCGGTCGCGCGTCTCGCCGCTCCGTCATTCTCGGGCATTACAAAACAGCAGCGCTTCTTTGAATGCATAATAAATCAAACCAATCGCACCCCAGGTCTACCTCTCATAGTTCAAACCGATGCAGCAACAACGCGACCTCTCTGTGGACTTCAGACTCTCCGAGCTGAGCTCGATCTGAAAGCTAGCCAGTAGACTGAGGAGACGTGCTCACGCAACGCATTACGCATACAATCCATCAGTCCGTTGCTTCACGTACGAGCCCAGACTCCTCGACGCCATTGCCACGTCAAGAGATCACACCACATAATAATCATATGAGTAATCATATCATCGAGCTAATCAAGGTCGGTCGTCGTCTACTCGATCGTCTCTACACCCAGAGTATTATAATTAAACCGGCACAACGATTCTTATCCATGACCGTTTCAAGAGGCCCCTAAAAAGGGAGCTCTCGGACCGGGGCGTTTGATCCGTTCGTGCGGTTTTGCTCGAGCTTTGTCGGGCAGCAAGACTGCATGCAAGAGGCGAAGCAGAATGCAGATTGCTTCGATCGCGGCAGCGTAATGCCAAGCTCCGTGCCGTGATCCGGTCGCGACCGTCCTGGCAGAATTTCCAATGGGTTTAAATTATCTCGAGCTGCATTCATGCCAGGATTTGGACGTGTTTGTGCAGTTGCGCTGAAGATACGGGGAAGATTGAGTGGCACCACCCAGATTCGTCCACCGGCTGCGTTGGGTTAAACCATAAAACTTTAGTATTTCGCGATTTGTTTGGTCGAGATACTGTTGCCTTGACCGGTTCAGGTGTTTGGCCATAGGGTCGGACAAGAAACAATTACAAGTGTAGCTGGAATCTACCAGCACTATGATAATACTAGTTTGCCAACAGATGAAGCACCAGCGGCATTATCTTAATGCGTACTTAATTGCTCGATCTGATGCGCCATGTGGACCATGAGGTCATTCCTTTTGACCAAGGATATGCACACTGCAGGAGTTTACAGAGCAACGAACTGCACTTCATGTTTTCGTCCCACGTCCGGTCACTCGATGTATTATAATAACATAGGGGAGGTTGCTTTATAGATGCCGAAAAAAACGTGCATTTTGTTTTCTACTGTCGAGCTGAAACAATACACTTAATACCACTGAAAAAAGAATATGTTGTTATGTTTCTTTGCTATTCGGTCCAACTTGCTATAGCGTCGACGAGTCGAGTTTTATCGTGGTTAGCAGTGCAACATATAGTTTGGTGGGGTCGGGTTTCTCTCCTTCACTTCCTCCTGACTAGTTGGGACCCATCTGTATGCTGTCTGTCATAGAGCCAAAGAAACGGAGCGGATGGGATGGGAGGCAGAGGAGAGCAGGTGAGTTCGTGTGATGAGTATTTGATAAATTCGAGAGTGCAAGTCTGACGACACATGACGATGTCCGAAGGCATTCTGAGAGTGACGCACGTTTTTTTGGGCTTCTTTGTGGCCCACTGGACTCAGACCGGTTCGTTTCCAAGGGTGGTGCAGATTTTTCAGGTCTCTCTTCGGTTAACCAAGTGTCTTGGGCTCATTTTAAAACTATCTCGGGCGTTCTCCGAACAATATGCACTCACCATCGGACAACATCCGGCCAGACTGCATGTGTCGTCGTATTTTGTATTTTTGAGGGTCTTTTCATGTTCGGATTGAAAAGGTTTATGCATGAAAGTTGTAGAGAATTTTGAGACTTTTACATCTGAGCAACGATTGATTTTATATGATTTTTTCCAAGTCTCAGCTATGCATTAAAATGTTGTTAGTGTCTAGTTTGCATTGATACCTTGTTGTGTGTTGAATTATTCGGGGCCTTAAATTACTCTAATGGAAAACATGTTTGAATGAAAGTTGTAGAGAATTTTGAGACTCATATTTTTTTTTATGTAGTCAACTTTTTCATCCGAGTAACGATTGATTTTCTTTTATTTTTGGAAGTCGATGTTGTCCGTGGAGTCCCGATTTCGTGGTTTTGGTCCTTTTTTTTTCAAGTCCTTTTTGGCTTGATCTTTTGGTGATTTGATGGGAGTTGTATAAGTGTTTTAGTACTGATTTGGATCAAGTAGAAAGACACTTGGGTCTGGAACGAGTTTGCTGGTTTGGTGCCTACAGGTGCATATATAGATGGCAGTTGATTCTTCACATGGGAGTCAAGTCTGTTTAGTGGGACCTAGATGCATGGAGACTCTATGGGAAGGTTCGAGGCCATGAGCACGTGGCGGTGGATGCGCGGATGCTTTGAGGCGAAGAAATCAAGGAGTGGTTGGCTTCACATCAAGATTCATGCATCTGTGAGTTAAAACCCGAGTGGGTTTCGGGTTTGCTCATCTTAAGACCTATTAAGGGCAAGTATTAAGTGAGGAGTATGCAAGAGTTTCACCTAAGTGAGGAAAGGTTATCCCTTCACTTTGGCGGCTTTTAACTTGTGCCATGTGTGAGAATAAGAGTTTGTGTGAGAGAAAGTTTTGTAGCCAACCTTGTAATCATTCCAGGGTTATTATTCCTCGTTAATCATAAAGGAAGCTTCAATCGATGATTTGTTTTTTCGTGCTCTCCTCTTGTGCTTGTGTTTTTTGTTTTGTTTGCCTATTTTTATGTGTTCTTGGTCTAGCTTTGGGGGTGGACATGAAACCTGTGATTTGAGCCCTCTTATCTTCATGGATTATAGCCACAAGACATGTAGGATTACATTTAGAACCATCTCCATAGTGTAGTTCGAGATTTGTTGTTTAGATATGAGTTTTTGTGTTTGCCCATTTTGTGACCTTGCTGCGGTAAATCGAGAAAAGGTGGGAAATTTGGCCATTATAGGTTTTGATCTTATAGGAGTAAGAAGAGGGCATTCCTAGAGCGCTTTGGTTCGAATTTAAGCTTTATCCATCATAGCAATCGTGAGAACTGTTTGTTTTGGCTAGGATTTTTCGCTGCACTCTAGAGCTCGATTATTGCTCTTACTAACTATCTGGTTTGTTGAGGCAAGAATTGGAGAAGAGTACAAGGAGGTGCGTTGGTGATCAAGAAGGAGGTGTGAAAATTAATTTGGCTCATATTCATCTCCATCTAGTCGTTAGTCTGGTCCTACAGCCGCAATCGATTGGTGGTCGAAACCGCAATCGCTTATCCCTCTTTCTTGTATCTTATGTTTTCTCTTCCCCCTAGTCGCTCCACCATGGAAGCTCCCCCCCCCCCCCAAGACACCAAACTTCTTCTTTAGCGACCTCATCCTCCACTCATCCTCCATATTGGCTCTTTCTCCCTAGCTCCACCTCCCACATTTTTTCTGAACCCACATCCCATCGGCGTGACAGATCTATAGGACGGTGTCAATGACCTGGTGCACAAAGGTGGCAAACCACAACGTAGGAGAACCAAGGCGGTGGCTTCACAAGGAGCCATGAGTACACGACGACAGTCATGTCGTTGTCATCCATGCTGCTGTCTTTGCCCCCTTCTTGGGAGACGGAGGACAGAGGAGGAAGGAAGGGGCCGGGGGATGGCGACGGGCCAAAAAGAGCGGAAGATGAAGAGGAAGGCACGAAGGTGCTAGGGCCCACTTGCCGCTAGTCACCGCGCTGCCCTTCCTCCTCTCTTTGTTCTCTGTGGGAGGTGGCGAAGGAGGAAGAATGGAAGAAGTGGGTAATACTTGTGTATTTTAGCAAAAAAAAAAGGAGAAAAAAGAAAACAATGCATAACAAAAGTTGGCAGAATGGTGAAGAATAAAATGGCATATTTTTTCGGTGGTATCAAAGTGCATTGTTTCAGTTTGATTAGAAAGCAAAACGCGTGTTCATTCGGCATCACCTATTCTATTCTTATGTCTTGAAAGGCTAGCTCACAAGTAGTATATCGATGAGTATTACTACATTCATGTATATGCAAGCGAAATGTATACTAATTTTGAAATAGCAGTCATAAATGGCCATTAATTATAACCAAGTCTCATACGGGGTGTCGATCAACCAAAATAAGTATCCGCACAATTAATGGATCTCTGTATCCTCATCATCTGCATCCATATATTTGACAAAATAAGTACAAAGTACTCAACAAGCCCTTTTAAAAAATGCAAGTAGATTAGAGCTATTTGGCACAAATCAAAGTTTAACCTAACAATTAATTTCAGTCTAAACCCGAATGATATATTTATTGAAGTATATATCTACGGCAAGGTATTTGGTGCAAAAGTCCACTCAGTGCAAAGGTGCAAACAGCCATTCGTAGCCGTTGGATCTCATCTCGGTCCCCCTCCTTTTCCTTCTCTTCACATCACAGCAGCTGAGCCGCATCTTCTTCCCTCGCTCCCCCAATCCACCAGCGCCTCCACCAGAGCCATCTCCAAATCGAGCACCTCGCCGCCTCGCCGTCGACTCCTTCTCTCCAAATCGAGCACCTCGCCGCCTCGTGCCTCGCCGCCGACTCCTTCTCTCCAAATCGAGCAAGGAGAGTTGCTGCTACCTCGATCCTCACCGCCAAGGAGAGTTGCTGCTACCTCGATCCTCACCGCCAAGGAGAGTTGCTGCTACCTCGATCCGTGCTGACTCCAGGCTCCGATCTGCCAGAGGTGCGTCTCCTAGCTTCCTCGTGCTTTTCCTTCTTCTTGTGCCCAGATTTTGAAACATCCATAGGCAATTAGTTAGGTTCTCATTTTATTTCAGTTTGTTTCAGGCGTGCAGGATGAAGTGATGAGCTGCTCTTTTGGTTTCTGATGCATCGACAAAAGAAGACATTGTAATTTGTGTGTATGTAGTATAAGGAGAGAAAAAAATCCTTTTCTGTAATGACATCTAGAACCAAGATGCTGATCTGGTAACAGGCATGTAACATACCGAAGACCATGTAACTTGTTTATGTAACAGAACGAAGACCATGTTACAGGCATCAATTTCTTGAGTTCAAGTATAGGCAATAATACAAGTTCAGAGTTGTATTTTTCAGTCCATGTAACAGAACAAAGACAGAGTTCTTTGCAATCTGAATTTATCTCTGAAAATACATTTTCAGAGGTGTATTTATCACTTCTACTTCCAATCTAAAAAAAAAATATATCTCTGTGTATATGATGCTAGTCTGGTGCAAAAATATATGTG
>SPJY01034155.1:387858-414825 GCA_005191435.1 Raddia distichophylla | reverse complement strand
CCATCTCTAACAACCGTAGCCAAAATTGCCCATGACTCATCTCATCTTAATCCTCTCCCCTTCCCTCTCCTCAATCCCACAGCCCCCACACTCCTAAATCAAATCAACTCGAGGGTACCTCGGGTTAGCCGACGGCGAGGACACGGCGACGCAATGGCTGCACGGCAAGGACACGGGGACGGCGGCGGCCACGCGACTGCGGCGCGGCTTGGCGACGAGGCGGCGCGCCCACAAGGCGGCGGCGAAGGCACGGCGGTGACGGCAACGGTGCGGCGGCACGGCCACAGGGCGGCCACGGCGGCGCGGCTCCTGGACGGCGGCGGCGGCAGGGACGGCGCGGAGGCGCGGGCACAGGGACGGCGGCCGGGAACGGCGCCGGCAAGGCACGGCGACGGCAAGGGCTTCCCCTAGGAGGAAACTGCAGGAGGAGGCGGCGGCTGCGTGCGCTACAGAGGAGGGGATCGATCCCCTCCAACCCTCTCTCTGCCGCCTAATAATACAAAGCCAAATGGGCCATCGGCTTGGGCTGGGCCAGGCCCAAGCGGGCTATCACACACCTATTCTATTCTTATGTCTTGGAAGGCTAGCTCACAAGTAGTATATCGATGAGTATTACTACATTCATGTATATGCAAGCAAAATGTATACTAATTTTGAAATTGCAGTCATAAATTCTACTTCGATCAACTCTTTTTTATCAACTTTGATCATTCTTTTCTATCAATTTATTCATAAGTACTCCCTCCGTTCATTTATGTTTGATGCCTTTGACTTTTGTGCGCACCTTTGACCACTCGTCTTATTCAAAAGATTTATGTAAATATCATTTATTTTGTTTTAATTTGTTTTATCATTAAAGTTACTTTAAACATGATTTTTTTACATGTTTGTACTAAATTTTTGAATAATACGAACGGTCAAAGACGTTTTCAAAAGTCAAAGACGTTAAACAAAAAAACGGAGGGAGTAATATATAATTATAATATCATAGAAGTATTTGTTGAGACAAATGTACCCATAATCTTTACATACTTAATCCAAATATAAACCTCAAATGTTAAAATTTTGACTTACACGTGTCTCAAACAAGGATATCTATGGTTGATGGGAGAATTATTTCCGAATTTTACCATGCACCACCATAGCACTCATTTTGGCTACCCAAAAGTTGTTCTCTACTTGTAATAAAAAAAATGAATAAAGTGCTCTCTAAATAATGCCCACGACCAGAGGCATTCATTTGTTTTAATATATTTAATTTTGCAAAGTTTAGATGTCTTTATGCATAAGATGTGATGATCGTATTTCGTCCACCGAACACGCTTTGGTAGGCTTCTAGCTAAAATGATGGTAACAAAACGATTATAAAATTGGAAAAATAAGCAAAATAATCAACACATAAATCAAAATATATAAAATAAACCATAGTTAAAAGAAATACCCGATTTGACACTTGGTCGCGCCTCCCATATGGTTCCTGCCATGCCGCATGGCGGGAGCACCTGCTCCCGCCACCTTGCACGGTGGGAGCATCCTGGATGCGACACGTGGCACGAGCAGAACAATAGACCTAGATGCATGTGACACATCATAGCAAAGCTAGCAAAGTGTCTATTCAAAGAACTAGCTAACTAGCTACGTTAGCACTGTATAGCTATCATTAGAGAACTAGCTAAAGTTTTCTCATTTGAATTTAAATTTATTAATCAACTAAAAATTTCAAAAATGTGAAACTTCCTGTGGACCATTTCTGTGAGCCTATGATTCCATTTTTCCTAATTTCATTGTGTTATGATGTCACATAATTTTTTCAAAAATCTAATAAAGTTTGTTAAATTTATATGCATTTGATACCCCCAGCAGCTTAGCTCTGCTCGGTGATGTATCTCATAAATCTAACTAAACTTTATGAATATTTTAATAACTCGTGTGACATAAAAAAACAACGGAACTTTGAAAACTGGAATCCTAAGTTCATGGGAAGGGTTCATAAAAAATTCCCTTTTTTAATTTATCACAAAATTTGAATTAATTTGGAATTTGATTTGATTTGTAAATTTTATCATCAATTTTTACTTAAAAAATGGGAAGGTAATCTCTTCAAAAGTTTCATTGTTTTTTGTTTGAATTTAAATCTCTGATGATTTGCTACTACTCAGATGCATAGTGATGAGTAGCAAGGTTATCTGCGGTTGCTATTATCCCAGGCAACTTAGTTTTCTCGTCGTGTCTGTCTTGGGGGAAAAATACGCAAAATAAATTATGCTGCAGAAATAAATATAGCTATGGAAAATAATTTTATGCTACAGAAAATAAATAATTTTGGATTAAAAATTATGAAAGTGAATTTTTTTTTTAAAAATTTTGTGACCCCATTTTATTAATTAGTTGTTTTTTTTCTAAAAGTGTCATTGTTTTGCTATGATGTGTCGCATGTAGCTAGGTCTGTTGCTCTGTTCATGCGGGGTGGCGGGAGCAAGTATCAAACCGGGTATTTCTTTTAACCATGGATTATTTTATTTATTTTGATTTATGTGTTGATTATTTCGGGTATTTTTCCTTGTAAAATTATACTATAGTGAATACAATATCAATTCCCACATCCAATTCGGTAAAACCCCACGCAAGTGCCCTATGGCCCCAATCGCTAGCTGTGCAGGACAACAGGCAAAAAATTTTATTTTTTAACCCTTTTTAAAAAATTATTTTAATATTAGCCCCTCGGAAAAAGTATTTTCAGATCTAACCCTTTTGGCCGCGCCATTTCCGTAGGCGCGGCAAATAGCTTCTGACGCGCCAGTTAGTTTGGCGCGGCAGAGGTGCCACGCTGGCGGCCCCGGTCAATGGCCGTCAGCGCGGACTGGCGTGGGTCCCACCTTGACACGCCACCCCTCCTGGGGCGTCAAGGCCATATACAGAGAGCCGCGCGGAGCGCCCCTGAGGATAACC
Source organism: Raddia distichophylla (assembly GCA_005191435.1). Taxonomy (NCBI): domain Eukaryota; kingdom Viridiplantae; phylum Streptophyta; class Magnoliopsida; order Poales; family Poaceae; genus Raddia; species Raddia distichophylla. The sequence continues at coordinate 411,876 of SPJY01034155.1, read as the reverse complement.
TTAACAGGAGGACGGGGAACGATTTCCCCACACCGAAGAGGTCGGAGATGGGCGGCGGCCGGCGGCGAGGCGGCGGCGGTGTCGGGGAAGAAAAACAGGAGGGGCGCCCCCGCGAGCCTCTCTGTAAAGGGCCTTGACGCGCCAGGAGGGGTGGCGCGACAAGGTGAGACCCACGCCAGTCCGCGCTGGCGGCCATTGACCAAGGCCGCCAGCGTGGCACCTTTGACGCCCCACATGCACTGGCGCGTTAGAGTGGAGACGACGCGCCAGGTGCCGTGGCAAAAGGGTTAGATTTGAAAATACTTCTACCGATGGGTTAAAATTAAAATAATTTTTTAAAAAGGATTAAAAAATAAAATTTTTTGGACAGCAGGAGACTCGGTTCGGCCTCCTTCATGGACTCGGTTGCCTAAAATGGTAAAAGCCTAATAAGTCGGTCTTGCAATTTTTGACAATTGCACTGGGACTGGAGCTAGCAGATACCGAATGCTGGTCAATGTGTTGAATGTCATAGACTTGTTCTCAGTTGAACTAGGGAAATAATTGACAAAAAATAAGCATGCACGACTGCATGACAGGATGACAATGGCAAGCCGGCAAGACACCCGCTATGTAAATGAGTCAGCGGTATACCATGACCAACCTGAGTTCATATTGGAAACAAATGCTTTTGCTTTAAAGATTTCAGTAAGCACAACATGTTTCACAGAAAAAAGGAGGGGAAAACGTGACAAAAGGAGGGCATTTCCCCCAAACGGGAAAAAAGGTCTGCTAAAGCAACTCTGAAATACTTTGTAAATGATTTAGTTTGTGGTATTCAACTGTAATCGATTATTCAGCCAAGACCTATCATATACAAAATAACAACCGAAGGAATGAAACTACCATGAAGTCTGCACGGATGAAAGGATCTAAGACCATGGAGACATTCACATCCTGTTGTTCTCTACACATACACCAGGGAGAGTTCAAAAGCTAAGCTGGCAGATTGAATATCAGCCGATATCCATCACTTCCAAACTCTCAAAATGCATCAGCAAACTGTGTGCTTTACCGTAAAAGTACTTCTTTTCAGATACGAGCAGTCTCCCTTCACATTTTTGAGCCTCCTCTTGAAGTAACTGCAGCATTGTGTCTTTCTCCTCCTGAATCCATGAGCGATTCGAATCAGACCACTGCCTTGGAGTACCATGAAGGACAAAACGGAGATTCTTACTAGTGTGTAAAACATAATTCGCTATATCATTGATCACTGAATGCTCAGTAATGTATGCTCCAGCACAATTGAGGCCAGAATCCACATAATGGAATTCAGAAATACTTGATAAAAAATCACTAGCTGAAGCAGGAACGAGGAGATTATGGGTCAAAACAGATGAACTTGGCTCTGAGACATCAATCGAATTTTTAATTGATTTCAATGCCCAACAAGAAAGTTCTGTCACAAGCTGGTTGACAACAACCCCACCCTTACTAAACCCCAGGATGATAGTCCTTGGAGAAGAGTAAGATAACAATGATGTAGTGGGGTGCTGATTGTCTGCTGAATCCTTCAATGAGACCCTCGAAATCATATTTTTAATCTGCCAGCCAAAGAGATGTAGACGGGGAAAATTAACGAGAGAAGAAAAGACAGAGTTCTAGATTAACTCTATCAATGCAAATTTCTACAATGAAAATGCTACTAGGATATTTCAGCTTAAACGTAAGGATTTTAAAACCCTTATAGAAGTACAGTATTTAGAAAAAATATATTCATGAAATAAGACTGAATTGGTGGTATTTTAAAACAATAAACACCCCAATATGTAAAAAATCGTCAAGACCAAGACCAAAGAAAACTACTCCTTATAGTGCATGCATTGTAGGAATGCAGTGCACTATATGTTTCTCCAATAGTGATAGGAATGATCTGTTTGCTAAGCAACATTCTGTTAGGTGAAGTACACTGCAGCAATATGTCATCAATATGGTTAGCATCATGTCAGCAAAACAAATAGAAGAAAATCTGCTCATGTAGTCAAAGGTCGAATTGGGAAGGAAGAGAATAACCACCATTCCTATTACAAAGAAAGAAACAAGCCACCTTACTAACCCAATTTAATTGCCTCTATTTTTTATTATTGTAGTCGGTATAAACTCTTTGTTTTAATCTAAACCATTATAATCAGTTCGTACAATAATCCGCAGAGTAGATCTTTTCTTTTTTTCTCTCTTCTAAATTCATGTGGTATTTTTTCTGATTAATGTGGTGGCTCCATTGGCTAATTAGCTTGAGACTTGAAGCTCTGAACTATATGCACACCTCGCATTGAGTCATTTACCCTTTAATAATACCCAAAAGGTGGAAAAAACATATCAAGAACACAAAAGTTCTTATAGCATGGTAATCTAGCAACAATGCTCACTGCAGTAGTGCTGATCCAGTGATCCTAATATGTTCATAAGCATCAAGCATCCAAAGATAGCAATAGGTGGCAAATCCTGAAAAGTGAAGAAACACTACATACCAATTTAACAAAACTATACCTCGCCAACGCAATGTGTCAAAATGCTGGCAGCGCCAGCCGCCGCCGGGAAGCCAGTGGGGTCATACCGCTTCGGGTCGCCGACGGCGTCCACGTGAGGAACAAGCTCCCGGTAGACCGCAAACGGCCCAGCGAAGCAGGCGGCATCGACCACCCACGCGTTGGCCTCTCCGGCAAGCTTCCCAGCGAGGAGCCCGGCGAGGTAGGCGGCGTCCGACAGGCGCTCGATCGCGGGGTCACCGGTGCCGGGGACCCGGTCGCCTGTGAAGAGGATCGCATTTAGGCGTGGAACCTGAATGGCATCAGAGAGTCAAGCGACGGGGGCGAGAGGGGTTAGTGCTTGATGAGGAAAACGAGCGTAGGGGGTTCCGCCTTACAGCGAGGGCTTTGGTGGGCGAGAGTACGAGCGAGGCGGCGACGCGGAAGGGTGGTCCGCCTTGGGAGAGCGGGGCGTGGAGGACGCCAGTCCACCGGCCCATGGCCGCGTGGAGGTCGCCGGAGTTGGAGGCGGAGCGAGGAGACGGGTAGCAACAACGGGAGGAAAAGACCTTGTTGCCCATGCCCTTCATCTGGTCTCTTTTCTTTCAGCCCAATAAGAGTAAAAGCTGCCTGTGTGGATTCCGGTGTTCTGGGCTGCTAGTGATTGGGCCTACAGGCATGCGTGGTGCAGTTTGGGGCTGATCGATTTGCTTCTTTGCCGAGTCCATATTGACACATCTCTCCAAAGCCCAGAATACCTATTTTGCTAGATTTGAAGTTAGAACAGGCTGTTGCTTCCCCGATTATCCCGAATTCATATCATGACCTATCTCAGTTCTTTCTCTGTGAGAGAATCCAGAATAAATTAAGGGAAATGCTTCTAGCCGTACGTCCGACCAGCGTCGGACGCTCGCGCGCGGCCCAACCGCACGGCCCAGCAGCGCGCAGCGCGGTTCCAACGAGGTTCAACACGCTGCTAGCAAAAAACGAGCGTTTCACTTTTTTGTATTTAATTTTCTCATTTTTGTCCCTATTTCATCCAGAGTCCAAAATACATAGAACAAATTTCATAATTCATATAAAATCCTAATAAACTCATTTTAAATACTTTATTATTATTTTTTTCATTAGCCAAATTGTTTCAACAGTCTATACAGATTGTTTCCAATAGGCTAAACTAGTTATTTCAGCAAGCTAGACATATTGTTCCAATAGAAAAAACTAATCGTTGCACTTAGCTATACATATCGTTCTAGTAGGCTAAACTAATTGTTCCAACAAGTCAAAAATATTGTTCCAATAGGCTAAACCAATTGTTTCAACAGACTAGATAGATTGTTCCGACATGCTAAACTAATTGTTTCAACATGTCAAACATATTGTGTCAATAGGCTATATAAATTATTTCATCAGGCTAGACAAATTGTTTCAATAGGCTAAACTAGTTGTTTCAGCAGACAATATATATTGTTCCAATAGGCTAAACCAACTGTTTCACTTGGTTATACGTCCACTAGACAAAAGTAATTGTTTCAGCGGGCTATTCAACCTTGTGCTTGTCATTGCCATGGTGTTAGATCCAAGAAGAAAAGCGGATTATCTTGATTTCTTTTTTGAGAAGGTCTATGACACTATTGAACAGGTTGATGCTCGTGTTAGCTTTTCTCTAGAGTGGATGAGGAAGTATTTCACAGAGTACGAGCAGCACCACGTAAGGGCAAGCAATACGGAGACTGACACATGCAAATGAAAGCCATTCCAATGTGGGCTCACCCGTTCTTGGGAAACGGAAACTTGAAGCAGAATTCGCTCAGCATAAGTCACGCCGAAGGGTTGCACGGGCACCAAAATCAGAAATTGATGCATATTTGGAAGAGGAGACCGAGGAGGACAATGAAGGCTTTGATGTTTTAGCCTGGTGGAAGGGTAAAGCTGAAAAATTCCCTGTACTATCATCTATGACCCGTGACTTCCTCGCAATTCCTCATAGCACTGTGTCATCAGAATCTGCATTCAGTTGCGGAGGTAGAATAACTGGGGATACAAGAAGCTCGCTTGCACCGAAGATGCTCGAGGCTCTTGTTTGTGCAAAAGACTGGCTTTATAAGGTCAAAGATATCGATAGTGAAGGTACAACAAATTTTCACTTGGTAAATGTTGTATTTTCAGGTCACCGTGCGACTTCAACTTCAGAGCCATGAAATTCACAGGAGCTAAGTGGTAACAAAGGTAAAAATTCATAGGAGCAACACATAAATGTTGTATTTATGCTCTGTTATATGAGTAGATACAATATTCTCCTTCTGAAATTGGTATGGTACTTATACTGTTTCTTGACTAGTCTGCTAGCAGTATATTGGGTATTGTCTAGAGGCTTTCTTGACTTAATGCTATATACATATATAGCGCACCTTAATGTTACATGAGTTCAATTAAAGGCTGAATCAATCTAATTTTACAATGTATTGGTTTTTCTAATCTAATATGGTTGACAGCCCTGTAATGTTTATGTTCTAAGTTAGTTGAGATTCGTACTAGTTTGATTTAGTCTGTAATGTGGTGTCTTTTCATAAATGAGCATCGAGGATTATGCTTTGAATTATTTTAATTTAATGTATTGTTTTATGGTAGCTAAGGATTTACTCATCTATAACTTTCTCAGGACACTGAAGCAAAAGAAGAGATTGGATGTGGAGAATCTGAAGGTTAAAGTCCATGTCTGAAAACCGAAGAATTCTGCAAACATCTGTCTGAAAACTGAAGAACCATTAAACTTGGTTGGAGCTTTTGCTGCTGCAGCTTGAACCATTTTATGGAAACATTTTCCTTTTTTGTAAAATAACTATTCATGTGCAAACATCTGTCCTGGAGCTTTTTTTCTTTAATGTAAATTTGCATCTACCTGGGCTGGAGCTTTTTTTAATATAAATTTGGATGACGTGCGTGGGCTGGCGGCTCACACATACACTGCATGGCTGGCGGCTCACACATATGCTGCATGGTCTATTCTGGATCCGTTTTCTGGACTGGGTTGGAAACCAAATGATCAAATGGGTTCAAACCAAATAGGTGAAGCGGTTTGGGCTGGTCTGGTTTGAAAGTGCTGGCGGATTGGTTTGGTTTGGGTTTGTTTAATACGTGCGTGGGCTGGCTTGGGTTGGGGATGTGGCATGCTGCTAAATGGATCGGACATTTGGACTGGATGTGGGGGCGGATCTCCAACCATTAGCAGGTTTACATCCCCAAGTCTGCGCTATAAATTAACTCATCAATGTTTTCTTTTTCGAAAATACTTTTCTCTCCGGGCGTCCGAGTGGAGACACGAGCCAACACAAACAATTTCACAGCTCTCGCATTCGCCTTCACTTGCTGCTCCTCGCTGCCTGTCCCTCGCGAGCGGCTCGCTCCTCATCGCCCGGGCTCGCTGCCAGCGCGTGGCCGCCTCGCTCCCACTGAAATACCGAGCTCTCGATTAATTATTACAACCTCCGGTTATAAAAACAAGTCGCCGTTTAACCATTTGTCTTATTAAAAAAAACTATGTAAGTTATTATTTATCTTGTTGTTATTTGTTTTATCGTTAAAGATAATTTAAGCATGACATATATTTATACATGTTTGTACTAAAATTTTGAATAAGACGAATGGTTAAATATGTGTTTAAAAGTCAACGACGACTTGTTTTTATGACCTGAGGTAGTATATTATTATCTGCTGTTTTTAAATATTAGATGCTTTGTTGCTTAGTTAGGTAATCGTCAAGTGAATCCCACTTTTTCAGTTGTAATTATGATAATTGAGACATTTATTATGAGACGGGAGAATTAGTACATGATGTGTGTTTGTTCACTCTATAATTAATTGAATTTCTCAGTTAATCGAAAAGAAAAAAATCTACGTTGTTGATAACTATAGTGGGACCAATTATAACGGGTGTGGATTGAATCGATATAAAAAATTGATTATTCAACTGGAGTTTTGTTAAGGCCGGTTAGGAAATATAGTTATGAGCGAATGCCACATAGATCTCACGTCTCATGCATAATACGTGTTGGACTAGGACACTGATTAACCACAAGCAACCAAGAGATTAATGTCCGTATGCATCAAAATAAATATTTTCATATAGAAATAATCAATTTGAGTACTTAATACATATACATATTGTACATATATTATATATTATAATCTATCAACTACATATATAATAATAGAATAAAACGAAGTCACCACGTTATATCTAAAATACTATAAATTTTCACATTAATCGAAAAATACTATAACTTTTCATGATACTTGGGAAAAAAAGAAAATTTGCACAGTTGATTATAGTGAATCGGGTTACAACGGTTTAGATTAAAAAAAACAGTTCATACCTACTACAATTATAAAATAAAATAATACAAATTAGAATAAAAATAATATAAATAAAATCCCACGTCGTATTAAAAGAAAGATTTTTATCAACTATAATAAAAAAATTGTATAAATTTGGATTTATAATAAAAATAAGATCCATATAATGTTGACATAAATCTAGCCTCACAAATACAGGGGACACCCTGCTCCTCTCGCAGTAGAACTTGTGTGAAAGTTCTTTTATTCCAAATTTGAAGTCGGATCGGTATTACCGGATGGATTCTCGTGCCGCAGAGCCCCCTCGAAATCTCTTCGACCTGGTCGTCGCTATCCAATCCATCGCGGTCGCGTGCGCGCCGTTGCATCGATCACGAGGACCGGAATAAGCCTAGAACACAAAGCCGAACGGCGACCGCCTGTGCCAAAACTTCCTTCCTTCTGCGTCAGGTCAGCGATCTCCAGTGGTTTCTGTCCCGAGAGGAAGCAGCCCAGAAGGCCGCGAATACTGCGACCTGCGACGCCATGAGTCCATGGACCATGAGCATCATCGATCAGCTCGGCCCCAGTCCCGGCCAATCGATCTCCCGTTCCGAACGGTCAGCACAGCACGTGAGGATTCACTAGCCAGTAGCCACTCCGTTTTGCTCGGATGGAAAATGACACAACTTCTTCTTAATGCTATTCTCCTGGCCATGTCTTTGAAATCTTTTTTATTGCGCTTGTGTTTGGTGGCAGGTTCAGTGCACCCGGTAAGCAAGAGAAAACGAAAGGTTTGGTTCAGCCGCAGCCCACAGTCCGTTCCAGAGTCCAGACAAGCAGACAAAGCATCTTGTGGGATAGAATCTACTGTAAAATATGTTTGCGCGCGGTACAACAAAACTACTCCCTCTGGTATGAGATAGTAGTCGTTTTGAAAATTGACACGGTCTACAAAATAGAACTTTGACCATAAAAATCTTTTAAGAAAATATTTATAATGCATTAAAAATTATAATATTATGAAAGTTCTTTTCAAAACGAATCTATTTATATGTTTTTTATGTTCTCAATCTAAATAGTTTAAAAGTTCTCTATGAATAAAGTTTTATAACTCTGACTTATAAGTCTAAAACGACTACTATTTTATAACGAAGTAAGTATATGTGTTTGACCTATCCTATAGCCTAGTTTAGGTAGACATGGTTAATAGATATAGGGTAGGATGCTACATATCTATCAATTCAAACCTGATCTCATCGTATATATACATGAAATGTTTACCGTTCAAATGCATTTATCCATGATGAGTGTTCATTATGCGTTGGATCAAATAAAATAAATGGTTTCAAATAATTTAGATGTGCACCAAATGTTATATATCTCTTCTTTTCCTACATACCACTGCAGACATGATTTTTCCACATCATTAAAAGACATAAATGTCTCAAACACGTTAAAAATATAGATGACCACCGCTCGGTTGCAGTCTTTAGAAACATATCATCATGAACAATTTCAGACCAAGTTACTCTACGTTCCTCCTCTCCTCACTTCTTTCTCCATATCAGCCATGAAGGCATTCTCCACCACTGCTCATCCCGACGAGTTCCCCAAATGAGAAACTAGAGGTGTGCCGACCAGCAACCTAGTCACCATCTCACTGCCACACTACTCCAGTGAAGAGGCAGGAAGGAGAGAACGATGGGGAAGCCATGCCATGGCCAGGTACCCGATAATTCCTACCATGTTCTCAAACCCAATGACGGTGAAAAACACGACAACTTCTTAAGCCATCACGATGGGCCATATTTTGATTTGATGTCTAGCACAATAGCTCTTTACGTCCCACGGCGACATTGCTCCCCTGCAGTCAGGGGGTGTGTGTGTATGTGAGAGAGAGAGCTTATTCGAGTTATGGGTGGTAGAGATGGGGGAGGAATAAGAAAAGAGACCGACTAGAACGCAGGTGCCTGTGTTTTGCATTTAGTGCAGGCGATCTTTTTTCAGTACGATTGTACAGAAATTTCACCATACAAAAAATACTGAAAAACAATATAAAAAAGTAAAAAAACCTCTTTAAGCTACCAATTGAGCAAATCAGAGAGGTATAGAACATTAGATCGACGAGCCGTCGGAGCAGGCGACGGCGGCGGCCTCAAGCACGGTTGCCCGGCGTTCGCGAGCACTCAGCCTTGCACGCGCCATGTTCGCCGGAGCTTAGGGGGGAGGCGACGGTGTTGGCGGCGCGGCGGAGGCGGCGAGCGCATGGCCTGGATGCGGTTGTTGCCGAATCGCCTGCACGAAGGCGGCGGTGAAGAAGCAAATACGATCAGAAAACGACACAAGTATATATTAAACGAAAATTTGACGACGATGGAACGGGAAAAAAAATTTCCATGGTGACACATCTATGTATCCACGCGCCACAGTAGATTTTCCTTGTTACGAGGTAATTAACTCGACCATGTGGAATACGCAGAGAGATTTGTGGATGGAGGAAATTAAACAGGAAAGCACGCTGAAGTTTCACTTGTCCCAACTCCCGAGTCCCCATCCCAACATGCACGAGCACGATTGCGACTACATGACGCCGGTCGCCGTTTTTTTCCGCCGTGGAGCCTCGAGCAGTTGACGCCGGATGAACCCCCAAACTCTGCAGGTTGCAGCTTTTGCTATCTTTTTCCTCGACCTGTCTAGCCCGCGACTTCTCAATTCTCATCAGTATCTCACGTCTTAACTAATCGGCTGATATTTCTCCTTTCCTCGCTCAATATCACATTATCACTCGTATGCGTTTCCACGACATGGAGACGCAGCAAGTCCCCAACATTCCTCAATTATCACCTGTGGGGCGATATATATGTCTACCTACAAACTATTTTTACCATCGATCCTCAAATAAGAAAATACCTTTACAAATGTGGTTCACACACAACTAACAAAACTTTTTTTTTTGATAAATTGCATGCATGCCACGGCGGAGTTTCTATTCCATGAAAACACCGTCGTAAAATTTAAAATGCGATAGATGTCATTATAAAGTCTAGCTTATTGCATGCATGTCATTGTAAACAAATTTACAGCTTTGTGAGATTTTTTCGGACCAAAATGCACTCCCTTTTTCTTCTTTTACCCTCCCATCTCTTCTCTCATCACCAATGACGGCCAAATGCATGAGCCGTACCTCCTCCGATGGCCATGCCAGCGCTGTCCTCGGTCAGCCGCAACCACGACCATGCTAACCTCGGCCACCCGTCCTTGCCACCCCAGTCTGGCTCGAGCCCATGCCATCCCCGGTCACTCACGGCCACGTAGCCCCTGGCCACCGTCAGCCCGTGCCACTCCTGTCCAGCCTGTAGTGCCCATCTGCTTGCGGCCACGACCACCATCCACCCGTACCGCTCCCGTCTAGCTTGCGCCCAGGCGCCCAACTGCTCGTGACCGCGCCATCCCTGGTTACCCTCAGTCCGCATAGCTTAAGGCCGCCCCTCTGCCATGCCCACACGCAGCCCTAGCCAGGCCGCGCCTGCGCCACCCCAGCCACCCGAGGCCAGCCGTGCCTTGCTGCAACGTCTTGGCTGCGTCATACTCGTGTTGCCCTATATGAGGTCATGCCTCGAGGTCAATGGAGCTAGGTGGAGGTCGCGAGATAGTTGAGAAAGAAAGGTAAAGGATCAGTGGGAGAAGAGGCTAGTGATATTTTAGAGGTAAATGTGAACATGGCAGAGGGGCAATAATAACCGTACGTAGTGGTATGTATACAATAAACCCGACCTTATAATAGCATCCATTGTATTTTCAACTTTAAAATGATTTTTTTTATGGAAGCGCAACTTTGTAATGGCACGTATAGGAAGAGTTGTACTACGAGCTTAAATAAACAAATTATGTTATATATATTGAAACACTGTCAAGTCGCTTTAGAGTTTAGAATAATTTGGTTGGGTAGGGCTAGCTGGCTGGTCGGGGTACGTGGTCAAGGAGACCATGCACGGGATGCGTTGGTGCGTGGTGAAATGCACCACGTGCCACGGCGAGGCTCAACCATTAGCACGGTCGAGTTGAACAGTGAGGACTAACGTTTTGCTTGCTCTATGGGAATAAAAAGGCACGTATGGCACATGATGCATGCATGGCCCTGCCGGGACGCACGATACGTACGTGCGTGCAGTAGCGCTTGAGTCTTGACTGTTGGCATATTCGAGAGAATATGGTCTAGGAACGGTGTATTGCACGACAGCACGGCCCCTCATCATTCTGCAACTTGGCCAAATGTCACCGCGCATCTGCTTAGTGTTTACCAATTGATGCCCCGTCTCTCTAGTGCTTATCATGCACTTGTTTTCATTGATCTCTCTCTAAAGTCCTTCCCGTCTCTCTGTCTCCATGCCCATCATATTTCAAGATGGCATATTTAAAAAAAAATACTTTTGTAGGGCCATAATGCTGTTTTTTTATAGAAAGGATGGCATATCATTCCACAATTAACTTATACTCGCTTATATCAATTGAAACCTTTTGATTGGTTTAGAAATGATGTCTACCGGTTCGCGTCGTTCGGCCCATTATCCAGCTAGTGTACTAGCTGATCCAATTGTTGTCATCCCAGGTCGGTCTTAGTAGCTACCCGAAGTCCAGTGAGGCAATGCGTGGGGCAGCAAAGGAGCCCCTAAAGAAGACACGATACTGGGTATAGCTTTCTCCAAGTGTCTTTGTTTAGAATAATTTTTCTTCTGTTACACAGATGGTCACTGCTCATTACATAGGATTACATCATTTACAGTCATGTTTGAATGATTGCACCTCGAAAAGGGACGGACCTATGGGTTCTACGTACACGTACGTCATCATATTATGACCATTGTACCCTTATTTTATTTGCTTTAGCGGGACAGGACGGGAATTCTATGCTACAATGTGAGACACTGGACTGTTATCCCCTCCCACGTACTGTCATGCTAAAGTAGGCTTACAAGTGAAATTTACATAAGGTAATCGGTTACAGTTTGTCTCCTGATGGAAGCATCCAATGGTACATCTTCTGACTCATGGCAGCCCTTACAATATTTCTTGTGCTCTAACTTCCTTGCGCTCCTTCTAAAAAAAACTTCCTTAATGCTCATGTTGAGTCGGCTAATCCACTGAGAGATGCCTTGGCCACGCTTCGCCACAAAGAGGGTGTTCTCGATGAACTCACTTCACCATGTTAGGAAGCTGAGCCCTAGTAGGCTGTTCGAATGGGCCATCAGGGAGTGGGCCATGGCAATAGGCCGTAATTCTATCCCCGACACTCTTCTTTTCCTACATACCACTGCAGACATGATTTAATTCCACATCATTAAAAGACATAAATGTCTCAAACACTTAAAAAAATATAGATGACCACCGCTCGGTTGCAGTTTTTAGAAACATATCATCATGAACAATTTCAGACCAAGTTACTCTACGTTCCTCCTCTCCTCACTTCTTTCTCCATATCAGCCATGAAGGCATTCTCCACCACTGCCCATCCCGACGAGTTCCCCAAATGAGAAACTAGAGGTGAGCCGATCAGCAACCTAGTCACCATCTCACTGCCACACTACTCCAGTGAAGAGGGAGGAAGGAGAGAACGATGGGGAAGCCATGCCTACCAGGTACCCGACAATTCCTACCATGTTCTCAAACCCGATGACGGTGGAAAAACACGACAACTCCTTAAGCCGCCACGATGGGCCCTATTTTGATTTGATGTCTAGCACAATTAGGGGTGGCAATGGCCCCATTCCCCAATCCCCGGTGGGAAATTCCCCTATTAGGGGATGGGTATGGGGAGAATTCATCCCCCGCGGGGATAAAAATGGGGGAAATCATTCCCCACGGGTAAATTTTCTCCCAGCAGGGACCTGGCCTAGACCCGAAAATAATGTTTTATTTGGCCTAGCCCATCCACTCTACGGCCCAAGTTAGGGATTAGCAACTGACATACACTCAGATGGGCTAGAGGCCTCCACTTATCCACCCCAGGCCCAACCCAAGTATCCAGCCCACCTCCACTTATCCACTCCACCCCCTCCATTTACCCTAATACAATCACCTCCACCCCTTGCTCACTCCATAGGCGGCGGCGGCCCCGGCACAGGAGCGACATCGCGGGAGTAGGCGGCAGCTGAGCGGGAGCAGCGCGAGAGCCAGCGGTGGCGCTGCAGTGGCGTCACGGGACCAGGCAACGGCCGCACAGGAGCAGGCGCGCCATAGCAGGAGTCGGGGGCCGTGGCACAGGAGCAGGCGAGGGGCGACAGCGCGAAAGCTAGAGCGGCAGCGGCGACCTAGGAATGGCGAGCTCCGGCGGTGACGGGTATGAGAAACCCGTCGGGTCTCCGTCACCCGAACAGGTACGGGGACATGCACGAAGGCGGCGGTGAAGAAGCAAATACGATCAGAAAACGACACAAGTATATATTAAACGAAAATTTGACGACGATGGAACGGGAAAAAAAATTTCCATGGTGACACATCTATGTATCCACGTGTCACAGTAGATTTTCCTTGTTACGAGGTAACTCGACCGTGTGGAATAGTACGCAGAGAGATTTCTGGATGGAGGAAACAGGAAAGCACGCTGAAGTTTCACTTGTCCCAACTCCCGAGTCCCCATCCCAACATGCACGAGCACGATTGCGACTACATGACGCCGGTCGCCGTTTTTTTCCGCCGTGAAGCCTCGAGCAGTTGACGCCGGATGAACCCCCAAACTCTGCAGGTTGCAGCTTTTGCTATCTTTTTCCTTGACCTGTCTAGCCCGCGACTTCTTAATTCTCATCAGTATCTCACGTCTTAACTAATCGGCTGATATTTCTCCTTTCCTCGCTCAATATCACATTATCACTCGTATGCGTTTCCACGACATGGAGACGCAGCAAGTCCCCAACATTCCTCAATTATCACCTGTGGGGCGATATATATGTCTACCTACAAACTATTTTTACCATCGATCCTCAAATAAGAAAATACCTTTACAAATGTGGTTCACACACACTAAAAAAGCTTTTTTTTTTTGATAAATTGCATACATGCCACGGCGGAGTTTCTATTCCACGAAAACATCATTGTAAAATTTAAAATGCGATAGATGTCATTGTAAAGTCTAGTTTATTGCATGCATGTCATTGTAAACAAATTTACAGCTTTGTGAGATTTTTTCGGACCAAAATGCACTCCCTTTTTCTTCTTTTACCCTCCCATCTCTTCTCTCATCACCAATGACGGCCAAATGCATGAGCCGTACCTCCTCCGATGGCCATGCCAGCGCTGTCCTCGGTCAGCCGCAACCACGACCATGCTAACCTCGGCCACCCGTCCTTGCCACCCCAGTCTGGCTCGAGCCCATGCCATCCCCGGTCACTCACGGCCACGTAGCCCCTGGCCACCGTCAGCCCGTGCCACTCCTGTCCAGCCTGTAGTGCCCATCTGCTTGCGGCCACGACCACCATCCACCCGTACCGCTCCCGTCTAGCTTGCGCCCAGGCGCCCAACTGCTCGTGACCGCGCCATCCCTGGTTACCCTCAGTCCGCATAGCTTAAGGCCGCCCCTCTGCCATGCCCACACGCAGCCCTAGCCAGGCCGCGCCTGCGCCACCCCAGCCACCCGAGGCCAGCCGTGCCTTGCTGCAACGTCTTGGCTGCGTCATACTCGTGTTGCCCTATATGAGGTCATGCCTCGAGGTCAATGGAGCTAGGTGGAGGTCGCGAGATAGTTGAGAAAGAAAGGTAAAGGATCAGTGGGAGAAGAGGCTAGTGATATTTTAGAGGTAAATGTGAACATGGCAGAGGGGCAATAATAACCGTACGTAGTGGTATGTATACAATAAACCCGACCTTATAATAGCATCCATTGTATTTTCAACTTTAAAATGATTTTTTTTATGGAAGCGCAACTTTGTAATGGCACGTATAGGAAGAGTTGTACTACGAGCTTAAATAAACAAATTATGTTATATATATTGAAACACTGTCAAGTCGCTTTAGAGTTTAGAATAATTTGGTTGGGTAGGGCTAGCTGGCTGGTCGGGGTACGTGGTCAAGGAGACCATGCACGGGATGCGTTGGTGCGTGGTGAAATGCACCACGTGCCACGGCGAGGCTCAACCATTAGCACGGTCGAGTTGAACAGTGAGGACTAACGTTTTGCTTGCTCTATGGGAATAAAAAGGCACGTATGGCACATGATGCATGCATGGCCCTGCCGGGACGCACGATACGTACGTGCGTGCAGTAGCGCTTGAGTCTTGACTGTTGGCATATTCGAGAGAATATGGTCTAGGAACGGTGTATTGCACGACAGCACGGCCCCTCATCATTCTGCAACTTGGCCAAATGTCACCGCGCATCTGCTTAGTGTTTACCAATTGATGCCCCGTCTCTCTAGTGCTTATCATGCACTTGTTTTCATTGATCTCTCTCTAAAGTCCTTCCCGTCTCTCTGTCTCAGTGCACATCATATTTCGAAGGTGGCATATTTCAATTTTTTTGACTTTTGTAGGGCCATAATGCTTACTTTTTTTTAGAAAGGATGACATATCATTCCACAATTAACTTGCAATTTATATATCAATTAAAACCTTTTGATTGGTTTAGAAATGACGCCTACCGGTCCATATCGTTCGGCCCATTATCCGGCTAGAATGCTATTTGATCCGGTTGTTGTACATCATCCTAGGTTGGACAAGACAATTTTTCTGACACCCCTTAGTAGCTACCCGAAGTCCGGCGAAGCAATGGGTGGGCCAACAAAGGAGCGCCCCTAAGAAGACATGATACTGGGTATAGCTTTCTCCAAGTGTCATTGTTTAGAATACTTTTTCTTCTGCTATACAGATGCTTGCTCCTCATTATATAGGATGACATCACTTGCAGCCATGTTTGAATGATTGTACCCTCGAAAAGGGATGAACCTATGGATTCTACATGCACCTCACCATATTATGACCACTCTGCCCCTATTTTAATTGCCTTAGCGAGACAGGGCGGGAATTCTATGTTACAATATGAGACGGTGGACTGTTTCCCCTCCCACCCTTATGCTAAAGTAGGCTTACAAGTGAAATTTACATAGGGTAAGCGGTTACAGTTTGTCCCCTGATGGAAGCATCCAATGATATGCATCTTCTGACCCATGGCAGGCCCTTACAATATTTCTTGTGCTCTAGCTTCCTTGACACTCATGTTGAGTCGGCTAATCCACTGAGAGACGTCTTGTCCACGCTTCGCCACGAAGAGGGTGTTCTCGGTGTAGAACTCACCTCGCCATGTTTGCATCTGGCACCAAGTTGCTTTTGCCTGGTAGCTTAAAGATCGCCCTTATGTTGGCTTTGCAAGAGGTGATCTTACGAAGCGAATGTCCTCAAACGGTCCTTGCTTTGACCGACCCTACCTTCGTCTGTTTGCAGCCCCGTTCACCATGTTGTAGGGGAGCGATGTATTCTTCCTACAACTCTAGTAAAGAACCAGAAAAACAATAATCTGGATCGTACCGTCCAACCTCCTATCTTATTGGGATATTACATTATGTTTTGCACCTTCAAATGTCTTTCCGTGCTCGAATGATTTTATGTTCAACGTGAAAGTTGTAGAAAATTTTTAGACATACCTATTATTTTGACAAATGTTTCATTTGAGCAACATAAGAATTTATTAAAAAAAACTATACAGTGCATTGCAGTTTTGTTAGAGCATGTGCAGCAGCTACCCTATCAGCATCTCTAAAGCATTGTAGCATCGCTCATGTGAACTAGCATGCGCGATTGATTCAAAGCAGCCTAGACTCTGCGGGCGGGCGGGCGCTGCGCGCACATGCATTAGCTAGCTGATGCCGGCCGCAGATGCCGACCGAGCTGGGGATGCTCTTAAGTTGATGTAAATGTTCATTTGTGATGGGATGTTCAGTCGCTTTGGTTGGTAAGATGTTTAACATTAATCTCATGATGGTGTCACAAACTAAGCGGTGACTCAAGGTGACATATCTTTGTTCCCAAAAAATTGTATGTTTGTTTACGTGTTCGTAGGTGACTGGAGTGGATCAACATGGATGGAGAAATCAGGAAAAATGGATGAGAGATGCACAGGAACTTCTATATGAAAATCAATATATTCTGTAAAAAAAAAACCGAAGGCCTTTCAAGCGAGCTGATGTTTCCACTTCCACCTTGAAAGATACTGTACTACTTACCGCCGTCAGTAACTTCCAATGCATTTTAGTAATAAAAAACGATTCGAGTCACGTGTGGCTAACATCGGAAAGTTCAACGAAACTAGAAGCCCCACGACGTCACGAATGGCCACGCATTCCGCTCTTTATAAAACGAGCCAGCTTAACCAGAAAACGCACCAGCTTAACCAGAAAACGCAAACACAAAATTAGATTCGAACCACCCCGGACGATACGCGATCAAACAAGATGCTGCTTAATCCGGTGCCGGAGGCGGCGGCGCTGGACAGCATCCGGCACCACCTCCTGGAGGACCCAGCGGCGAGCGCGGCGCCGCGACCGGCGTACTGCCGGAGCGCGAGCTTCGGCAGCCTCGTGGCGGACCAGTGGAGCGAGTCGCTCCCGTTCCGCCCCAACGACGCCGACGACATGGTCGTCTACGGGGCTCTCCGGGACGCCTTTTCCTGCGGCTGGCTCCCCGACGGATCCTTCGCCGCCGTCAAGCCGGAGCCCCTGCCCTCCCCGGACTCCTACGGAGGCTTCCTCGCGCCGTACGCGCCGGAGACGCCCGGCGAGGCGACGCCGACGACGCCGGGGAGGGAGGAGGAGGAGGAGGAGGAGGCCAACGGCGCGGCCTCGAGGGGGAAGCACTACCGGGGGGTGAGGCAGCGGCCGTGGGGCAAGTTCGCCGCGGAGATCCGGGACCCGGCCAAGAACGGCGCGCGCGTGTGGCTCGGCACGTTCGACTCCGCCGAGGACGCCGCCGTCGCGTACGACCGCGCCGCCTACCGCATGCGCGGCTCCCGCGCGCTCCTCAACTTCCCGCTCCGCATCGGCTCCGAGATCGCCGCCGCCGCCGCGGCCGCATCCGCCACAGCCGTGGGAGACAAGCGGCCGTGTCCTCATTCTGCTAGCTCCGGCTCTTCTTCTCCCTCCTCCTCCGGGTCGCCGAAGCGGAGGAAGAGAGGCGAGGCCGCGGCAGCGTCCATGGCCATGGCCCTGGTGCCGCCCCCGCCGGCGCAGGCTCCGGTCCAGCTGACCCTCCCGGCCCAGCCGTGGTTCGCCGCCGGTCCGGTTCAGCAGCTAGTGAGCTAGGTGGCGAAGCAGCGAGCCATCGTGTGCGTGACATTTGTGCTTTGATAACGTCTTCACGTTCAGGAACAGAGCATCTAGAAGCAGCAATGCATTGCACCAAGGAACGTGACTAGCTCAAGGAAATCTCGACATTGCCATCAAAGATGTTCAGTGGCTCAGGCTTGGGGCCTTGGGTAGCACTGAACTGTTTGTCCATGGTTGCTGCCTTTCTGGAGTGAAATTGTTATACAGAGAATGCGTGAGAAATAGTATTATGTCCTGAATTACGTGGTTGAATCGGATTAAAAAAATGAGTGATTTGAGTGCGTGCAGGTTGAAAGTTTAATTGTGAGGCAGGTGGAGAGTTTGCAAAACACAAACTTTCCACAAACATTTCAACTTTCTAGAAATGTTCTTTGTTCTTTGGTACTCCTAATAACAGTCACGGTGTCATTGATTCCTTTGAAAGGCATCCTTCTAGATAAATCTTCAATTTGCTGGAACAGTTGAGTGGGCATTCGCATTTACCATCGTTTATTGCCATCAACCGGAAACAAATAGCCATAGAGCTGAAAAAATGTCGTTGATTAATCTAAAAAATGAGGACCCATGGAAAGAAGCTCTAATAGAATAAAAAATACATTACAGAATTATTTTCAGAAGTTTAAGAAAAAACAGTAAAATTTTTTAAAAAATAATTACAAGATGGTACAGCATGTCCCTTTGTAATAAAAAGTAAAAAATTTTAATTTGTACATCTTAATCTGATTTGCACCTGATCATTTTTATATTTTAAATTAAAATCAAAAGATAACACTGAAAATTTATCATTTTTGTACAACCCAAACGATATAGTTTTTTAATTATTTTGTGGTTTTGAAAAGGTTTTTCTTAAAAATTTTAAAATAATTTTCAAATAACTTTTTGACTCTTGAAGACCTCTTTCGAAAGATTATAAATTTTAGCGAGTAAAACTTTGAGCTAATTTAAACAACAAGAACTGGATCCAGCGTTCATTTTGTCCCGTGACGGAAATGACTATGTAAACAGTCACGGAGACCGGTATTCAAAGCCAACATCAAATAGTGGGGAACTAATTTCACACTCCCGGTGGTGATAGTTAAGCCGAAGCTGATTGATGGGCTTGTGGATGTGAGGATATCAGCAGCTACTAGCTAGGCATTGTTTTCTTCTTTCTCATGTGCCATTAGGTCGAAACTATGTACAAAACACTGTGTCTTAACTGGTTATCTTGTAGTGTTATCTGAAGATAAAAGGGAAGGCCGGAGAATCAAGTTGTCTCCATTGCCCAAAACAAAATTGATAGCCCTGAATAAATAAGCAGAAAAAGATCTAGCACGTGCAAGGCTAGCACGCACTCGCGATTAGTTAATAATTAATCTTAGAAAACAGCTAGCACGTTCATGACTAGCACGCACTCGCAATTAGTTAATAATTAATCTTCCTTTTTTGCTTACTGAAAGCCATCGTACGTGATGCGCAATCTTGATGGGTTGGTGGAGCCAGGGAGCAACTTTGATGCACAAAAAGACTAAAGATGCCGTTTTTATAATTCGGCCGGAAACATAATATATAAACAAAGCATTCTGACAAAGCAAAGGAAGATGTTTAGATAATCAACCTTGTGCTTATCCATGAAAAAGGATCATCATTAGCAGGGCGAAGAAGGATTAGGTCGATTTGGTTCCAGTCAAGATCCAAGTGTAACAGCGCACCCGGGTGTTCTGCTCAACAGCTGGCCTTCAGTAACCGACGTGGTCATAAAATCGAAATGTTCTCTCTTAGAACCATCACAGAGCAAAGGGAACTCACCAATTCACACCGCACTTCAATTTGTCTGGAGACATAATTCCAATCCAAATAAATTGGACTGCACTTGTTTACATAGAGTACCCTTTTGGAATTTTAATGATATCTGCCGTGAACAATGGAAGATGATGTGGAGGTTGCTAGCAAATCTTCCCACTTCACATATACTTTTTAACACTCTCCCTTATGTGGAGGTTCCTTTCGACCTCAGACGTGAAACAGGAGCATAACAATGGTAGCAGCATCTTTCCGCCTCATGTGTACTTTCAGCATTCTCTCTCACGTGAAGGCTCCCTATGGAATAGGAGTGTGCAGCTTATTTAATTATGCAAGCCAAGATTCAAACTGAGACATCTAACTCTGATACCATATTAAGGTTCAAAATTTATTTTTTAACCTTTTTTAAAAAATTATTTTAATTTTAATCCCCGGGCTGAAGAATTTGCAAATCTAACCCTTTTGGCCGCGCCACCCCGCCTGGCGCGGCAAATTCATGCTGCCGCGCCAAGCGGGATGGCCCCGCCTGACGCGGCAGAGGTTGCCACGCTGGCGGCCCCGGCGGGCTACCGATAGAATGACAAGTGGGGCGGTCTTGCCGCGCCATCCTGCTTGGCGCGGCAGCATGTACTTGCCGCGCCATCCTGCTTGGCGCGGCAGCATGAATTTGCCGCGTCGGACGGGGTGGCGCGGCCAAAAGGGTTAGATTTGAAAAAACTTTTGACCCGAGGTTAAAAATAAAATATCTATTTCAAAAAGGTTAAAAATAAAAATTTTGGCCATATTAAGTTGTATACACCAACTAATTCACCATAAGTCTAACATGACAAGGAAGGATGGACAATGCACTTACAGTTTTCAACGTAACCCTCTGTCCATCCAAGCCTATATTAATGACTCCATCTAAGCACCATGTAGACAAATTCAGAAAGCAATGTGATATGATTGTTGATTTTCTATGGTTTAGGTTATTTGAACTTAGAGTAAAATGCACCAGAGGTCCATTAACTTGTGTGGTGGTGTCACTTAGGTCCATCAACTTTGAAAAAATAGAAAAAAAAAAATAAAAAATAAAAAATCTGAAAACAATACAAAAAAAGAAAATAATAAAAAACTAAAAAAATTTAAACAATCCGAAAACATAACCAAAAAATTGAAAAAAAAATTGGTTATGTTTTCGGATTTTTTACAAATTTTTTACATTTTTTTGGAGTTTTTGATTTTTTTTTTAGATTTCTTTATATTTGTTCGGATTTCTTCACACATTTTTTGGGTTTTCCCTAATTTTTTGGTTTTTTTTACAGTTTTTCAGATTTGTTTTATGATTTTCGGATTTCTTTACATTTCTTTTAGATTTTTTATTTTTTTCTTGAATTTTTTCAGATTCTTTATTTTTTTTTAGATTTTGTGTGGCCACCTCACTGCCACGTCAGCGTGGAGGCGCTGACTAAACGGTTTGGACCTGCGGTGAACAACTTAACAAGTTATTGAACCCAAAAATGTACTTTCAAAGTCGATGGACCTAAGTGACACCACCACACAAGTTAATGGACCTCTGGTGCATTTTACTCTTGAACTTATGTTATTATAAAGTTGTCCTTTAGGTGAACTAGTCTCATTTTATTATAAAGTTCTCCTTTAGATTAATTAGACTCATGTTATTATGCCGTTGTTCTTTTCAAAAATATTGATGTGTTAAAAGTTGGAAATTTGACGGTTCCATCACAATATTAAATTCCGTATAAATATATTTTTCCACCATCCTCGTCGACACTAGGTAAGAATTGCCTACGTGAACACCACGTCAGCAAAAAGCTAGGTTTTAATAGTTCAAGTGACCAACTTAGTCCTATTTTAATAGTTTGATGACCGATTTAAACCTTTTTAGAATTGATGGACCAAATTGGAATGATAGAAAAAGTTTATGAACAAAATCGGTGCCTTTTGTTTTTATTTATAATTGGAAAAATTATGAAAACCTTCTGAAACACGATATTTATGAATGATATTTTTATAACACAGATTTGTTATCATCTAAGCAAGTCATTGATGAAGAGAAATAATGAAATAATGATGTAAAGCCATTGGATAACAACACTTGGAAGAAAAGGCACCAGTTACATGGGACGGTCTATTGCCGTATTTGGTTCAACCGTTACGGCCATTGGATTGCAAAAATTAGTACTTACAGAATAATGTCAATCTCATATCTAGCCTAAAGCCTAGAAAGGAATAGAAAACCCAAAATGCATATTCATTTTATCTTAACATGCAAGAATAAGATTATTTTCTATCCAAGCAATGAGAACAACTGGAGTTCATACTACAGTCGAAATGCAAAAAAGTACAAAGCTTTCAAGAAATGAAGATACCTTTTTATACATATCGTTTATTTCCCGTAAGGTATGAAGAAGAGGACACAACACTTTTAATTCTCCATATAAGTCCTCTACACACATCAGGTAAGTAAGATAAGTGTAATACGGAATAAGAGCACCCTATTCACAATCAACTACAAAGAAGAAACAATACCTTCTCGATGTAAGTCTCCTCCACACCTATAGTACATGTTTCTTTGAAATCTAGCTTTGGAACATAAGAAGATTACTGTCCAAAACATGCATACAACATCATTGGTTAAACAATCCTATCAAAGAAAAGGAAACCGTAGCTAGCAATAATAGAAAACATTAGTGGGATGGAATAAAAACAACAGAACAAATCAATGAGAATACCACTGCACCACAGTAAAAAGGTAGTATAGATAGAAGGCAGGGCACATATAATATACATACTATGAATGGTACAAAGCCAATAAGAAATCAACCTTCACACAAAAGGTAAAATCCTATCTATTGTTACGCCGATAGTATTAAGAAACTTTGGTACATAAAGAAGAGCAACACTTGTTGCTTGGTCAGCATCACTGATAGAATCATATATCTAGAAGTGTTTGCAAAGGGGCAAAACCCGTCGACGCGGAAGCAGGGCGACCTAGACTGGGGCAAGGGTAAGGGGAGGAAGTCATCCCTAGCCCACAGCACCTCCGCGTCCTTCAGTGACCGGCTCCATTCGCTGCCTGCAGCCGTGAGATCCCACGCCTTGCCTCTCCATGGAAGGAGAGGAAGAGCACGCACCTGCATAGCCAGAGAAGGGAGAGGATGTGCTGACCGGATGTCCGGACCGATGCGCTGGCACAGAGGTGGCATCGTTGCGGCCGACGTAGACTGGTGTTGGCGGTAGTTACGCTCAAAGAAATTAATCCACAAGCGGACGGATATCGTTTGTAGTTTTCACCAGGAGTATTCTTAGAGTTATCGAATCCATAGAGAACGAGGGTAAAGAG
Source organism: Raddia distichophylla (assembly GCA_005191435.1). Classification (NCBI taxonomy): domain Eukaryota; kingdom Viridiplantae; phylum Streptophyta; class Magnoliopsida; order Poales; family Poaceae; genus Raddia; species Raddia distichophylla. The sequence goes on along the minus strand of SPJY01034155.1, from coordinate 388,598 downwards.
ACAATCCTCTATATCTTAATTATTTAAAATACCAGCCAGTCTAGGTAACAGGGGTTAGGATAAATAAATAAAAAGGACCGGTGACACACACACAAAAGATAAATATTCACACACAAATAAAGAGAAAGCTACTCTAGCTAGATAGACAGTTGAGAGGACAACGAGACAAGTTTAATAAATTCACAAAATTATGTGATTCAGTTTATTGAGTGAGCTTTGGTAATCAAACAGTGGTTCACTTGATATTCGTCGTCGAAGCTCAGACATTCACTACCACCCGCTATCCTGAATTGGAATCCCGAATGGTTATGATCATTCCGATATGGCTCTACTGATTCAAAGGCGAACGCTGTGGGTTACACATGAGATAATTAATATCTACGGATAGATAGGGCTGTCACCACCTACCACCTACCACATATACGTGGGTCCGGGTGTAAACCGAGTTAGTCCTAGTCTCAGACACCACGTCTGCTACTATTTCTAATCAATCTTCCTCAGTACCAAAAAGAAGTTGATTTAGGTTCAATGCCTGGCTCTTACAGTATATGAGTGAGAACCTAAACTGATTCCAGACGAATACAAGCTACCGGTAAGGCAAATCTACACAACTCATTTATGTAGATATACTCAGCTCAAATAAAGTTCAACACATAAACAATGAATGAAGCAATCTCACTAATGGGAACAATTAGGAAAGGGTACAAGAGCTATTACCCGAATTCCCGAAGACACTTCCG
>SPJY01034155.1:312805-387582 GCA_005191435.1 Raddia distichophylla | reverse complement strand
CAATACATTTTAGTAATAAAAAACGATTCGAGTCACGTGTGGCTAACATCGGAAAGTTCAACGAAACTAGAAGCCCCACGACGTCACGAATGGCCACGCATTCCGCTCTTTATAAACGAGCCAGCTTAACCAGAAAACGCAAACACAAAATTAGATTCGAACCACCCCGGACGATACGCGATCAAACAAGATGCTGCTTAATCCGGTGCCGGAGGCGGCGGCGCTGGACAGCATCCGGCACCACCTCCTGGAGGACCCAGCGGCGAGCGCGGCGCCGCGACCGGCGTACTGCCGGAGCGCGAGCTTCGGCAGCCTCGTGGCGGACCAGTGGAGCGAGTCGCTCCCATTCCGCCCCAACGACGCCGACGACATGGTCGTCTACGGGGCTCTCCGGGACGCCTTTTCCTGCGGCTGGCTCCCCGACGGATCCTTCGCCGCCGTCAAGCCGGAGCCCCTGCCCTCCCCGGACTCCTACGGAGGCTTCCTCGCGCCGTACGCGCCGGAGACGCCCGGCGAGGCGACGCCGACGACGCCGGGGAGGGAGGAGGAGGAGGAGGAGGAGGCCAACGGCGCGGCCTCGAGGGGGAAGCACTACCGGGGGGTGAGGCAGCGGCCGTGGGGCAAGTTCGCCGCGGAGATCCGGGACCCGGCCAAGAACGGCGCGCGCGTGTGGCTCGGCACGTTCGACTCCGCCGAGGACGCCGCCGTCGCGTACGACCGCGCCGCCTACCGCATGCGCGGCTCCCGCGCGCTCCTCAACTTCCCGCTCCGCATCGGCTCCGAGATCGCCGCCGCCGCCGCCGCAGCCGCAGCAGCCGTGGGAGACAAGCGGCCGTGTCCTCAACCTGCTAGCTCCGGCTCTTCTTCTCCCTCCTCCTCCGGGTCGCCGAAGCGGAGGAAGAGAGGCGAGGCCGCGGCAGCGTCCATGGCCATGGCCCTGGTGCCGCCCCCGCCGGCGCAGGCTCCGGTCCAGCTGACCCTCCCGGCCCAGCCGTGGTTCGCCGCCGGTCCGGTTCAGCAGCTAGTGAGCTAGGTGGCGAAGCAGCGAGCCATCGTGTGCGACTGTGCGTGATATTTGTGCCTTTATGACGTATTCACGTTCAGGAACAGAGCATCTAGAAGCAGCAATGCATGGCACCAAGGAACGTGACTAGCTCAAAGAAATATCGCCATTGCCATCAAAGATGTTCAGTGGCTTGGGCTTGGGGCCTTGGGTAGCACTGAACTGTTTGTCCATGGTTGCTGCCTTTCTGGAGTGAAATTGTTCAAGAAACAGAGAATGCGTGAGAAATAGTATTATGTCCTGAATTACGTGGTTGAATCGGATTAAAAAAAATGAGTGATTTGAGTGCAGTGCAGGTTGAAAGTTTGTTTGTGAGGCAGGTGGAGAGGGTGCAAAGTGCAAACTTTCCACAAACATTTCAACTTTCTAGAAATGTTCTTTGTTCTTTGGTACTCCTAATAACAGTCACGGTGTCATTGATTCCTTTCAAAGGCATCCTTCTAGATAAATCTTCAATTTGCTGGAACAGTTTGAGTGGGCATTAGCATTTACCATCGTTTATTGCAATTTCAACCGGAAACAAATAGCCATAGAGCTGAAAAAATGAGGTTGATTAATCTAAAAAATGAGGACCCTTGGAAAGAAGCTCTAATAGAATAAAAAATACATTACAAAATTATTTTCAGAAGTTTAAGAAAAAAGTAAAAAAATTAAAATAATCACAAAATGCTACAGCATGTCCCTTTGTAATAAAAAATAAAAAATTTAAGTTGTACATCTTAATCTGATTTGCACCTGATCATTTTTCATATTTTAAGTTAAAATCAAAAGGTAAGACCGAAAATTTGTCATTTTTTAAGAACCCAAACGATATAGTTTTTTTTAGTTATTTTGTGGTTTTGAAAAGATTTTTCTTGAAAATTTTAAAATAACTTTTGGACTCTCGAAGACCTTTTTCGAAAGATTATAAGTTTTAGTGAGTAAAACTTTGAGCTAATTTAAACAAGAAGAACTAGATCCAGCGTAAATTTTGTCACGTGACTACGTGAGGGAAATGACTATGTAAACGGAAGAAAAGATATGATAAACAAATGGGTTCAGTCACGGAGACCGGTATTCAAAGCCAACATCAAATAGTGGGGAACTAATTTCACACTCCCGGTGGTGATAGTTAAGCCGAAGCTGATTGATGGGCTTGTGGATGTGAGGATATCAGCAGCTACTAGCTAGGCATTGTTTTCTTCTTTCTCCTGTGCCATCAGGTCGAAACTATGTACAAAACACTGTGCCTTAACTGGTTATATCTTGTAGTATTATCTGAAGACAAAAGGGTAGGCCGGAGAATCAAGTTGTCTCCATTGCCCAAAACAAAATTGATACTAGCCCTGAATAAACAAGCAGAAAAAGATCTAGCACGTTTAAGGCTAGCACGCACTCGCGATTAGTTAATAATTAATCGTAGAAAACAGCTAGCACGCACTCGCAATTACTTAATAATTAATCTTCCTTTTGCTTACTGAAAGCCATCGTACGTGATGCGCAATCTTGATGGGTTGGTGGAGCCAGGGAGCAACTTTGATGCACAAAAAGACTAAAGATGCCGTTTTTATAATTCGGCCGGAAACATAATATATAAACAAAGCATTCTGACAAAGCAAAGGAAGATGTTTAGATAATCAACCTTGTGCTTATCCATGAAAAAGGACCATCCTTAGCAGGGCGAAGAAGGATTAGTTCGATTTGGTTCCAGTCCAAGTGTCACAGCGCACCCGGGTGTTCTGCTCAACAGCTGGCCTTCAGTAACCGACGTGGTCATAAAATCGAAATGTTCTCTCTTAGAATCATCACAGAGCAAACGGAACTCACCAATTCACACCGCACTTCAATTTGTCTAGAGACTTAATTCCAGTCCAAATAAATTGGACTGCACTTGTTTACATAGATTACCGTTTTGGAATTTTAATGATATCTGCTGTGAACAACAGAAGATGATGTGGAGGTTCCTAGCAAATCTTCAAACTTCATATGTACTTTTTAACATTCTCCCTTATGTGGAGGTTCCTTTCAACCTCAGACGTGGAACAGGAGCATAACAATGGTAGCAGCATCTTCCCGCCTCATGTGTACTTTTCAGCATTCTCCCTCACGTGAAGGCTCCCTATGGAATAGGAGTGTGCGACTTATTTAATTATGCAAGCCAAGATTCAAACTTGAGACATCTGACTCTGATACCATATTAAGTTGCATACACCAACTAACTCACCATAAGTCTAACATGGCAGGGAAGGATGGACAATGCACTTACAGTTTTCAACGCAACCCTCCGTCCATCCAAGCCCACATTAATGACTCCATCTAAGCACCATGTAGACAACATTCAGAAAGCAATGTGATATGATTGTTGATTTTCTATGATTTAGGTTATTTGAACTTATGTTATTATAAAGTTGTCCTTTAGGTGAACTAGTCGCATGTTATTATAAAGTTATCGTTTAGATTAATTAGATTCATGTTATTATACCGTTGTTCTTTTTAAAAAATAGTGATGTGTTAAAAGTTGGAAATTTGATGGTTCCATCACAATATTAAATTTCTTATAAATTTATTTTTCTTACATCTTCATCGACACTAGGTAAGAATTGCCTACATGAACACCACGTCAGCAAAAGCTAGGTTTTAATAGTTCAAGTGACCTACTTAGTTCTATTTTAATAGTTCGATGGTCGATTTAAACCTTTTTAGAATTGATGGACCAAAATGGAATGATAGCAAAAGTTTATGAACAAAATCAGTGCCTTTTGTTTTTACTTATAATTGAAAAATTATGAAAACCTTGTGGAACACGATATTTACGAATGATATTTTTATAACGTTTTGGACTCTACAAGACTTCTCTGGAATGGTTATAACGCTTTCAGATTATAATTTTCAGCTAGTTTTAGCTAAAAAGGACGAGGCCTATGTCGCTGCTCTACTCTCAAGCTGTCATGATCATCATAGCCATCGCATGTGCTGCCATCGCCCCAGGCTCATGCCGCCGCCCTGCTTCCTCATTGTCGTCGCCTCGAGCCAGTGATGTTGCTCTACTTTACTTCGCCTTTCTTCCTTGATGCTAGCGCGACAAATCCCTCTGCTCCTTCTCTCTCACTATCGGGCTTGAGATCAAGCTCCTTCCCAACCCCCACATTCCTCACTCTGACAAGCAATGGCCAAATTCGTTGCCAACAAACCTAGATCCGATGCAACCTAATTGTCGCCACCTAGACGCTAGCCCATGCTTGCAACCTCTACCTATGCTCCATTGCCTCTCCCTGCAAGGTTCTATGCTCGCTAGCTTGTTTCTCATTTCTATCACGCCTCCTCTCATCACCTTGCTATATTGTTCACTGGACCTCCAACGACCTCTCGAAGAAGACGATCGTAGCAAAGTTATGGCTTGCTTGGCCCAGCTTTATCCGTTGTGTTGTCCCTAGATCAACAACGATCTATGGGTCGGGAAGGAGGGAGAGGCATGACCAATAATGGGAGGGAAAGGGAGGAGGGCTAGCCGATGGGAGAGAAGGGGAGGGAGGAGGAGGGAATAAGCTTCAATGATGGATTGGATGAAAAATTGAAAAGGTGCAAGGAGCAAAAGTGTCCACAACGACTTTTTTATGTGAAATCTCACTTTACAATGGTATGTGTGCATATATCGACTTTACATTGGTATGTTAGAGAACAGGAAACTTTGCAATGGAATGGCTCCGCATCTATTTTTTGCATTTATAGGTAAAAAAATATATAAAATAAATTCCTAGAACAAACAAGCAAAGCTTCGTTTGGCAGCCGCAGCCCATAGCCCATAGGCCACGGCATTCCAATTTCCAAAGCTGAGGTGAGTTGAGCCAGGGGCGGATCTAGGGGGGTGCCCGGTATGCATGGGCACCCCCTCAATTTTTTAGAAAATTTTAACCCCATATATGCCTATTAGGTCTTATATTAAAAAAAGACTATTTCATAAGATATTTTGGCCATTTTACCTTGAGCAGCCCACTAAAATGACCCAATAGCATTTCCAACTAGCCACCCGCCCACCCCTGGCCCATTCGGCCCATCGCAGCCAAATTTGGGGGAAAATCCCCTAAATTCCCCATTTCCCCAATCCTAGCTCTCCCTCACGGCCTCACCTCACTCGCTCACCTCATACTACACTGCCGGCGTCGCCTCCCGCCCGTTCGCCAGTCGTCGCCGCCTGGTCCACCTCCCGCCCGTTCGCCGGCCTCCCGTCATCCGCCGCCCGCCGCCTCCACCCCAGGCTCCAGCACACGGCAGCACCGGCAGGTCCGGGGAACGGGCTGCGCCCCCGCCCCCTGTTCAGCCAGCCAAGGGCCGCCCCGCCGCGGCGCCGCCCCGGCCTGCTCTGCCTCCACCGCCAGCCGCCGGCGGCCGGCTGCCTCCTCCGACCTGTGTCGCTGCGTGCCTCCGCCCCGGCACTCCGCACTGCTGCTCCGGTATAGGAAAATATCAGGTAAGTGTGCACCCCCCCAACTCAAAATCTTGGATTCGCCCCTGAGTTGAGCTGTATTAAAATCAGCTGCTAGTGGCCTACCTTGTTTTTTTAAAGGGGCAAAAGGCTGCAGAGAATCCCATGTTATATATTATATTTTTTATAAAATATATATTCAAGGCCATTTTGAGTTAGAAAATCCGGAAAGCACCAAACAAAGAGAGAAAAGGAAGGGAAAAAAACGAAAAGCTTTGCTCAGCTCGTTGGCACCGTGTGAATGGTGAACACCACGTTAACAGGCCGTCTCGTCGGTCTCGATCGTGTTTGTGTAAAAGCCACAGCTGCACAGATTCGGAATTTTTTTATTAAAATATATTTTTAAAATTTCGAAATAACAAAAAAATTCCTTTTTTACGAAAGTACAGAAAAACAGGACATTATTTTTTATTTCGAAATAAAGAAAATATATTTAATAAAAAAATCCACAGGTGCGAGAGCTGTTGCAGCAACAGCGTGTGATCGTTTTTTATGGCGTAATGGGCTTCCAGGCTTGAGGCCCAAAGGAGCCGAAGCAACATGCTAAGAAACTCCTCTCTTTTTTGTTTCCTTGAGAAGGAAATTCCTCTATTTAAACATGTGGAGAAAGTAGATGGTGTTATCTCATTTTCCCCACGTCACAACCACAACAACTTGTTCCGTTCAAAAAATAATACTGATCACAACAACTTCACAGGTAGTGCTGTCAATTTTGACGATTTGTGCGATTACCCCTTTTCCTGAAATCGAGTGGCCACAGGAATTTTGTATCGACGAAATTTCAATAAAATATCAGAAATTTCTGGTCTTACGACCCAGGACAAAAAAAAATCCATTTCGGTCAAATATTTTCGGTCCAATTTGAATCCAAGCCTACCTCAAATCTTATATGAACCAATTTAGTTTGCTAAATTAAAATCATATATTTCCCATTATCTTTGCCTTTATTACTCGTTGTTACTTATCGGTTATCATTGTCAACTAAAATTTTGGTCACATTTTGATTAAAATTTGTTCAGATTCGGTCATTTTTTGTGTTCTCATTTGACAGATTTTGGCCAAAATTTCTAAAATTTCTGAATTTTGAATTTATATCTGGGAAACATTTTTTTATGCTCGCCGAAATAAAAAAAACTGGTTGCGAGCCGTGATTTTGAATAGCGGCGATCGTCGCACCACAAGGCAGAATACATTAGTCTGCTTTCTTGTAGCTTTTCAATAGCATTTTTCCACATGGTTATTCCTTTTATGGATGGAAAAACTAGCCTATTACACTGTAAATACGATGGTTATGATGCGTACCACTTTGAGACTTCATCCTATAGGCCTTGTTTTAGATTAACGTTGAGTTGAGTTTTACTGTAGCAAATTTATGACCCACTCAAAAGACGTTTTAAAGAATTCAAAAAATTATGAAAAAATATTTTACGAACTTTAAGAAGAACTATTTAAGACCACACAAAAATGACTGTAAAATATTATACCATTTGGCTTATACAAAAATAAAAAAATTAATTGAATTTAATCTGAAACAAACAAGGCCATAATAACACAAATTGGGGGTATACCACGCTAGGACACTCCCGAGATACGAGGGCTGTTGCCATGTCCATGAGTGCAGAAGTGACATATATGTAATGTTGTTGTACCGTATATATGTGGTAAGCTATAGTATAGTCGATTTATAATTTTTCTAGACTCGCAACAGTGTCATAAATGGTCTAGAAATTTATCTCTAATCTTCGTCTACACCGTGGTAATAATATATATATGAACAAACAAGTTGTTCCTCACATTTGTGTGACTACTAGTGATGTTTTTCTATTATTTTTTATTTTGATTTTTTTGTAGTTATATATATCAACACTTTTGAAGTCTTGTGGTCGTCGATGCAAACTAATTTTCTATTATTTTTATTTACATATTTTTTATTTCTATATTTTATTGCAACTAATACGAAGTCCTTTTACTTTGAATTTTAATTGCTTCTATTTTATTATTGTAGTCGATATAAAATATTTCTTTTTAAATCAAAGTCATTATAATTCGGGCCGCAAAAATTGATGGTGTAGAATTTTCTCTCTTTTCGATTAATGTAGGAATTTCTAATATTTTAATATTAGTGTGGTTACACTATTTAACATTGCTTTATATATAAAAATAAAGAGCAAGGTGTCTCGCGCATTTGCACAGCTAGAGCTCGTATTTGATATGACTTCTTTTCTACCTCATGTTTCATATAAACTCTTCTTATTTTTTTAATAAAGTGGCTATGGACTTTTATTTTAATCTAAGCCATAATTTTTCTCTCGATTAATGTGGGATTTTCTAGTATTTCCCTATTTAACTCTATTTTAATATAATAAATAATGGATAATAGATAGATAGGTCCACTAGAATTGCTTATATAATTTTTTAGAGATCCAAATTCATCGACCCTTTAGGTCAGGTTTATCTATTTTTAACGGAGTTTTCATATTTTAATGAGTCACAACCATGCTTTGTTTAAATCACATTCCTTGACCTAACAGAGTTAAGGATCTCTTGACTATAGGATCTAACCATCCAAGGTTGATCAGGTCTTTCCTAAATGTGTGCAATCTTAATTAGCTCTCAACCCATGCCCCCTATATCTACCCCTCCCACCAAGGCATAACACAATCGCTACCGTGATACCAAACACAATCAGATCTATCTCATCCATAATCCTCTTTCCTCTTGCCCCCAATCACAACCTCTAACCCCGCTTGGTTCTTTGTTTGTGAGGGTGGCCAATATCTCCTCTCCACAATCTCTCCTCGTTGGCCTCCTAAATCCTAGCCCTCCATCATGACCCCTCGGCGTCAACTTCCTTAAGCCTTCGACAATGAACTCCTTAGAGCATCCAGGGGCGGACCCAGCACCGGGTCAGGTGGGGCTCTAGCCCCACCTACGCTGTCTATGACAGTATAGCCCCACCTTAGACCCACCTATAATTTTTAGTGTAAACTAGAAGGGAAGAAGGGGCTAAATTTCAGACTTGTGATTAAACTAAACTTTAGCCCCTCCTATCATTTTTTGCTGCGTCCGCCCCTGAGAGTATCCTAGCAGGGGCTGTGTCAAGCCCCTGCATCACTACAGTGTCCTGCCCAGTGCACTGTAGAGTGCGTGCGGTTTGAATTTTCAGGTCGCTATAGTGCTTTGAAGGCTGGTTGATGCAGGGAGAGCTAGGGATGCTCTTGGTGCCTCCACATACCCCCATCTCTAGGTCTCCCTTGGTTGTTCCCTCATCGAACGCCCATCTCCCTTCTCGTGATGTCTCTCAACCATGCATGGTGGGGGCAAGGGTCAGTGCCTCCTCTTAGCGTTGAGGCCAAGGCATCAGCTAGGATGATCGGGACTAGGGGCAGGGTGACCAGGTGATATCCGCATTGTTGGGTAGGGTCGAGGCAAGGTAGAAAACAAAGAAGGTCGGGTCAAGTTCTTTACCCAACCTAAACCAACCCTGACTCACCCCATCTCTAGTTTATTCCTTTGAGTAATATGATTTTAATCTTACAGAATGAATGTGGTGGTTCATTTTGTCCCGGCCTCAATAATAAATAATAGAAATATCTCCTCCCACCTCCCCTTTACCTCCCCCCCTTCTCTTCCCCGTGAGCTGGCCCAACCCGAGCCCAAATTATGGTTCCCGTCGCCGCCGCTCCACGCTCCTCATCCACCGTTGTCGTCGCCTCCATTGCTGCCAGGGACCGACAACACCCTCATTGTTGTGCCGTGCCGCTCCGCCTCCCTCCCCCACCCTTGGCCGCCACGCTTCCCCGTCCACCCTAATCTTCATCGTCGGCACCAATCCTCCCTTAACCTTTGCCCGACCACCTTCGCCCACCCCACAACTCCGATGTCACCGCCGGTGCCTCGCCGTCCCCGCCACTGACCCCTCCCCGCCGCTGGGTTGCCGCCTCCCTAGCTTCACTCTAATCCCGTAGGGCATAAGAGGATCCCAAACCCTAAACATAACCTAGGCGGCGCCGACGGCCGTCGCCAGGGATAAAGAAGACGATGGCGTAACGGCGGTCCCATAGGTGCATGTGCTCTACCTCCCTCTCACCACATCCACAAATCGCCTACATTGAAGAAGGATGGAGTAGTCGTCTAGGCGGTGCTGCCAGGAAGCAAATCCGTGAAAGTATATAAAACCAGATCAAGACTGAAGTGGAACGAGGGGGGTGGCAAGATGCCAGCGCCTTTCCAATCAAGAGCTTGCACCCGTACCATTCGCCATGGATTGAAAGCTTCGCTCGCGTTTGGGAAGAAGGAAGATCGGAAGAAGGAAGCCTCGCAAAAGCAGACGCACGGAGCACCAACAAAAGGGGATGGCAAAAGGGCAGCAGTGGAAGGTGACGCCGTGACACGATGCGACTAGATCGAGGGCTTCCATGTACGCCCAGGGATAACCATAGAGATGGCAGACGCCGGCTTGGCCATTGGCATGGCCGCCTCTTTTCCTTAGCCGCGTATGCATCCGGATCCTTCGCGCGCGTCAGATCCTCCTCGTCTTCTCGAGCCGACAGCCCACGATTCTGTTTTCTAACGGGCGAAAGGTGAGCCGACGTGGGTCGTCGTAGGACGAGGTCCTGCTGATCGATCGATGGAATAATCATGTGTGTGCCACCAGCCACCACGATTTGGACTCTCGACAAGTGTTTTATAAGTGTTCAAGGTAGGAACCTCGCCATTAAAGCAAAGACCAGCGCGGGGCCCGCCGTATCAGCCTCGGGCGGTTCGCGGCGCCTATAAAAGAAGGATTCCCGGACATTGCAGGGGAGGCCAACTGAACACCGGGAATCGCTGATCCGATTCCACCTGGTCCAAGCACAAGCAACATTGGTATCCGAAGCTTCCTCCACGAGTAGCCTTAGTCTTTAGCTGTCGCCATTGTAAGCTCGGGATCGGCGCCTCCAGGTCCGATCCCAGCACCTCTGTACTGTTTTCCACCATATAGTCAACAAGACTGGAGTAGAGCTATTACCCGGCAGTGGGGGCTCGAACCAGGGTAAATCCCTCGTGTCTCCACGATTTGCATCGTTCCTCTCTGCCTTCCCACCGTACGAAGGATTTGTACCTGGATCACCTAGTCGCACCAGGCCCTCGTCCGGGAAGACCGCGCGGCCCTAGCCTTCCGCAGGCTTGGCCGCCACCCGGGCTGCTGAGAAGGGTTGTCGTTGGGCCTCACACCAACTACAAACTCGTCTGCCGGTCCGTGGACCCGCTGCTCTTCAGGAGCGCGATTCCCAGACACCGACACCATGCCCCCTACATCTACCCCTCCCACCAAGGCATAACACAATCGCCACCGTGATACCAAACACAATCAGATCTATCTCATCCATAATCCTCTTTCCTCTTGCCCCTAATCACAACCTCTAGCCCCGCTTTTTTCTTTGTCTGTGGGGGTAGCCAACAGCTCCTCTTCACAATCTCTCCTCATTGGCCTCCTAAATCCTAGCCTTCCATCCCCTCGGCGTCAACTTCGTTAAGCCTTCGACATTGAACTCCTTAGTGGCTCCACATACCCCCATCTCTAGGTCTCCCTTGGTTGTTCCCTCGTCGAACGCCCATCTCCCTCCTCGTGATGTCTCTCAACCATGCATGGTGGGGCAAGGGTCAGCTGCCTCCTCTTATCGTTGAGGCCAAGGCATCAGCAAGGATGATCGGGGCTAGGGGCAGGGTGACCAGGTGATATCCCCATTGTTGGGTAGGGTCGACGCAAGGCAGACCACAAAGAAGGTCGGGTGAAGTCCTTCACCCAACCTTAATCCCCAACGCACCCCATCTCTAGTTTCTTCCTTTGAGTGATATGACTTTTTAAATTTTACAGGTGGTTCATTTGTCCCAGCCTCAATAATAAATAATAGAAAGATCTCCTCCCACCTCCCTTTTACCTTCTGTCGGTGTCTGGGAAACGCGCCTCGGATGGCAGCGGTCCACGGACCGACAGACGAATTTGTAGTTGGAGTGAGGCCCAACGACAACCCTTCCCAGCAGCCCGGGGCGGCGGCCGAGCTCGCGGGGGCTTTGGCCGCGCGGTCTTCCCGGACTAGGCCTGGTGCGACTTGGTGATCCGGGTACAGATCCGTCGCACGGTGAGAAAGAAAGGGGGAGAGAAGAAAGGCGAAGGAAATACAAACCGTGAAGACAAGTGATTTTATCCTGGCTCGAACCCCCACTGCAGGGTAATAGTTCTACTCCAGCACTCGTTATCTGGTGGAAAACAGTACAAGGGCGCCGAGGCCGGGCTTGAAGGCGCCGGCCCCGACCATACAAGGGAGAGTAGGACACTCAAGTGACTAAGGACTACGGCTACTGCTAAGGAAGCTTCGGATGCTGGTGTTGCATGTTCCCTTGGGCTTTGTTCACCTTCTGCCCCGATCGGATCCGAGGCCTCTCCTTTTATAGGCGCGGCGAGTTGCCCGGAACTGATACGGCGGGCCCCGCTCCTACCTCTGCTTTTCCCATCTTTAGTAGCGGTGCCCTTGTCTTATTCTGAGCTCCGTCCTGTCTGTGGCCTGCAAAGAGAAGCTGGTCTGGTTAGTACTAGACACGTGTTTGTCTTGGCGTGCCTACATGGGGGAGCAGCCTGCACAAGGAGAAAGCACTTTCCCTTTATCCCCAATATAGCATTGGCTGGACCGAGCCAGCCCCGCGCCACCTGTTGGGGGCGTCGCGTAGCGTGGCAGCTGTTACCATCTGCCCAAGGGACAAACGACAAGGCGATCGAGCTGCCCGCGCGCCTCTCCCCTGGCTACGGATACCCCGGGGAGGTGTGGTCCTCTCGGTCAAGGCCGAGGAAAGCGTGGTGGGGCATGACAGCTGTCGCCACCTGCCCAAGGGATAGACGGACTGTCCGCGGGACCCTCTCTCGGGCTAAGGATAGCCCAAGAGGGGTGCCACGCTCCTGGTTGGGACCTAGGGAGGCGTGGTCCTCTCGGTCAAGCCCGGGGATGACCCCGGCGGGCCGGACGTTCCTTTTGGTACGACCAAGGGTGGCCTTTCAGGCTTAAGGCCCATCTCAGGGTGAGCCGCTCATAAATCACCAACACCTTCCTTCCCCTTCTCTTCCTTTGAGCTGGCCCAACGCGAGCCCAAATTGTGTTTCCCGTTGCGGTCGCTCCACGCTCCTCATCCACCACTGTTGTCGCCTCCACTGTTGCTAGCGATCGGCAACACCCTCGTTGTTGTGACGTGCCGTGCCGTGCCGCTCCGCTCCCCTCCCCTCCCCCCACCCCTGGCCGCCACGCTTCCCCGTTCAACCTAATCTTCATCGCCAGCACCAATCCTCCCTCAACCGCCGCCTGACCACCTTCGCCCACCCCCACGACTCCGATGTCGCCGTCGGTGCCACGCCGTCCCCACCACCAATCCCTCCCCACCGCTGGGTTGCCGCCTCCTTGGCCTCACTCTAAGCCCGTAGGGCATAAGTGGATCCTAAACCCTAAACATAACCTAGGCGGCACCGATGGTCGTCGCCAGGGATAAAGAAGACGATGGCGTAACGGCGGTCCCATAGATGCATGTGCTCTACCTCCCCCTCACCCCATCCACAAATCGCCTACATTGAAGAAGGATGGAGTAGCCGTCTGGGCGGTGCTACCAGGAAGCAAATCCGTGAAAGTATATAAAACCAGATCAAGACTGAAGAGGAACGAGCTAGGGGGGGCCAAGATGCCAGCGCTTTTCCAATCAAGAGCTTGCACCCTTACCATTCGCCATGGATTTGAAAGCTTCGCTCGCCTTTGGGAAGAAGGAAGATCGGAAGAAGGGAGCCTCGCAAAAACAGACGCACCGAGCGCCAACAAAAGGTGATGGCAAAAGCGCAGCAGTGGAAGGTGATGCCGTGACACGATGCGTCTAGATCGAGGGCTTCCACATACGCCCAGGGATAAGCATAGAGATGGCAGACGCCGGATTGGCATTTGGCATGGCCGCCTCTTTTCCTTAGCCGCGTATACATCCGGCCGGATCCTTCGCGCGCGTCAGATCCTCCTCGTCTTCTCGAGCCGACAGCCCACGATTCTGTCTTCTAAGGGGCGAAAGGTGAGCCGACGTGGGTCGTCGTAGGACGAGGTCCTGCTGATCGATCGATGGAATAATCATGTGTGTGCCACCAGCCACCACGATTTGGACTCTCGACAAGTGTTTTATAAGTGTTCAAGGTGAATCATCTGAACGTAAGTAGGATAGAGTCAATGTCACTGACCAATAAACCTCTTGATCTAATTAAGTCCAATGACCCCTAAACTACCATATATTAGAAACGCAAAACTATGAAAATGCTAAGACCAGGTACCTCTACTTGCATGTTATTTTAACACGGCCGAATTTGCTGAAAATATAAAGTTTGAGAATTTTTCGAAGCAGCTTTAAGAAATTGGTTCATTTCATCGAATTGTCTTAAAAATCTCGAGAAACACTCTGGTGTCTACATTTTGAAACGGACATAAGCCATAAGTTATAAACGCAAAAGCCCATTTTATGATGTTTGAACCCATAATAATAGTTAAACACCTTTGTTAATAATCAGGCGATTGAGATTTATTTATCTCTCAATCAATTTTCTCACATATATAAATGCTTCCGTTGGATCTTTTATGTGCCCTACGAAGGTGTTATTTCCTACGGCTTAGAAAATCGACCGAGAGCTAAATAAGTCTCAGTCGCAATTTAATACATGATATGCTCTCTCTATATATAGTTTATCATTTATTTTGTTAGATTTTTGTTATTGACAAGGTGAATATTTTATACTCAATTCACCTTTTACTCCGCTCGATCCATTTGAGAAGAGATAACCCATTCAAGGCATCTTTAATGGTGTCCACGTTTCGGTATCTTTTTTTACTTTAATGGTGTTTTAGATCAAAAGACATTAAAATGAGGACATCTTCACTTTAATGGTGTTTAGATCAAAAGACATTAAAATGAGGACATCATCGAAGATGCTCTTATAGCGAGGAACAAAAGCACGGCGACTATATGTTTCCACAGCGAGCTCCAAACTAAGAAGCCGTGGATTGAACACAAAGAGGGCGCATGGAGCTGTTACATTTTGATTTTCGCAATTTTTGACCATCCCACTCGAATTTGGCTGTATATACTGAATTTCAAAGCACCTTTAAATTTTAAAAAATTAACATTAATTTAAAATCAGATAAAAAATCATAAAAATAGCACTAACTAGAGTTGGACAAACGGGCCTGGCCAACAAGGCTAAACCAGGCCGGCCCGCACTGTTCACCGAACGGGCTGGCCCGGTTCGGTTCGTATAGTGACAGACCGTCCCGGTTCGGTTCGTCACTGTAGCATATTTATTTAACTAAATATATTCATTTATATATATTTCTAATGATATATAGTGTATTTGCGCAATTTATAGTGTATATTTGTGAAATATAGTGGTTTTTCTTATTTTATTTAGATATTTTTAATTAAAACAAACTAACCCGTATAAAACCAGGCCGGCCCGGTTCGGTTCGGTTAACCAAACCAAACGGGCCCGAACCGGCCCAGCCCGTTGGCCACCTCTGACACCAACGTATTTGAAATGTTTAGTGTCAACTAAAAATAATGAATCTTTCAAGCAGATTTTGAAGTTACTCGTGCATCCTTCGTATGAGCTTTCATCATCATCATATCCGACTGACATGTCAAATACCCGCCACCACACCTCGGCCACCTTCGACAGTTCGACCAACCCCATAGCTTTAGTGGCGCCACCACCGTTTCATCGCACCCCTACAATCCGCTCTCCACTGTCGGACCATCGTTGCCTCGGCCTCCCTTTTAAGATTGAAGAGCGTGGGAACCCACCCTGAATCGTAAGTTTATGGGAGATGATCAGAGATAAAGAAGAAGACGACGGCAAAGAGGAGGTATTTACAAAGGTGAGTAACAGAACCATCTACTATTGGAATATCATATCAGCGCATGTATTTTAGATATGTATGAGGCGTTAGTTGTTGATAGATAGGCTCATAGCTGGATTAGATCTTCGGTACTTATCTGTAAGTTTGTTGTAACCAACATCATGTAAATATCCTGCTGCGTTGTGCAGCCTATAAATAGAATCCTGCGGCCTCTACGGGGGTAATACGCTTGACCAAATACTCTGATAAACTAACATCTACGATTTTGCTCGAACATGGGCGTTGAGCACAACTTTTTTTTAAAAAGGCGTGGTTCAAAATCTAAAGTGTCTTCTACACTACGTGCTCGGTGCATGCATATCACTTGCTTAATAAATAAGCTACACCCTCACGAACGTACGTGGCAGTGGGCTTCAGCGGTCAGCCGGTGCGCCAATCAAATCCACAGATGCCTCATTCCGTTCGCATGAGCCACATCTGAAACAGGCGAAATGCTTCTCCTTTTCCCACCACCTTTCCCCCCCATCATTCTTGCCTTTCCCTTCGTTCCATTCCATCTCCATTGTCTATTCTGCCGTACGTGCTCATAAACGACGCGCCATTTCCACCGATTCCGTTAAGTACGCCTCCTACCAGTCTACCACACATCTCCTGATCTCCCCTTAAACCACTTGAGTTTGGCTTGTTCGGTGCGCGTGTTCACTTCGTCGCTTGCACCGCCGCCTTCCTCGAGCTAATAAGCTTCGCTGCGAGGCGGTTCGATGGGCGCCGCCGCCTCGCGGCAGGGAGACGCTGGCCGCGCGGCCGCGTGGGAGCACACGAAGCGGTGCCGGGAGCGACGGCGGCTGATGAGGGAGGCCGTGCGGCTGCGGCGGCAGCTCGCGGCCTCGCACGCGGGGTACCTCCGCTCGCTCGGCCTCGTCGCCTCCGCGCTCACGCGCTTCGCGGTCGGCGAGCCGCTGCCCGTGTCCGACCATACCCCGCCGGCCGTGCTCGTCCACCGCCCGGCCGCTTCCGTCCCCTCCTCACCGCCGCCGCTCCTCCGCTCCATCGACGGCGGCGAGGTCGCGGAGGTTGGCGGGGCGCCGGCGCCGTCGTGGCCGATGCGAACGGAGGGCGGCGGCAGCGGCGCCGGCGGGGAGGAGACGAGGGTGGAGGTGAGGCACCGCAGCCTCGCGGAGGTTGCGGCGGGGTTGGAGGAGTACTTTGTCAAGGCCAGCGTCGCTGGCGACGCCGTGTCGAGCCTACTCGAGGCCAGCAACGACGAATTCAAGGGTACAGTATAAGCCATTTCACTCAAGTCACTCACCCACGTACACACTTGCTCGTTGCTACTACTACCATGTGGTCACTGGCCAATACAACAGTGACATCCATCTTCCCCCAGGTGGATCGAGAAGCTTCTTTGGGGTGATCTGCTGCCTCTCGGCGCCATCGGTGGCACACGACCGCATTGACAGCAGCATCAACGGCGAGCAGCGACATAGCTCGACCTTGCAGCAGCTTCTTGCCTGGGAAAAGAAGCTGTACAAAGAGGTCAAGGTAACAAGAAACATTTTGAACAAATCGATCAACTTGCATGCGATCCATCGATGCAAACATTATGCTCGAACTAGTAGCTACTAGCTAGGATCCTCTTGACCACTGGAGTGATGTGAAATTGTGAATTGAGATCCTGGCGTCCTGCAATGCATGCAGGAGAGGGAGCGGCTGCAACTCCGGCACGACAAGAAGCGCGCGCAGCTGCAGGACCAGGAGTACAGCAGGAAGATCAACGTCGACATCGACAAGCTCAAGGCGGAGTGGCGCCGGGCCAGCTCGCAGCTGGCGGCCGCCTCGCAGGCCGTGGACGCGACCTCCGCCGCCGTCGACGAGCTCCGCGACACCAGCCTCGCGCGGCAGCTGCTGGGCCTCTGCCACGCCACGCTCGACATGTGGCGGGCGGCGCGGCGGCACCACGAGGCGCAGAGCGCGATCGTGCACCAGCTGCGCGGGCTGAGCGGCCGGACGTCCATGGAGCCCACGACGGAGATACACCACGCGGCGACGCGGGCGCTCGAGTCCGCCATGGCCGCCTGGGCCGACGCCCTGGGCCACATGGCCAGGCACCAGCGCGACTACGCCCACGCCCTGCACGCCTGGCTCGAGCTCACGCTGGCGCCGGCGCCGCAGCCCGGCGGTGCTACCTCTCCCGTCGCGGGCGAGCTCGCCGCCTTCGCCCACCGGTGGGCGCAGGCTCTCGACCGCGTGCACTGCGCCGAGGCGCTCAAGTCGATCAAGGGCTTCGCCGGCGCCGCGCGCGCGCTCCACGCGCTCCAGCGCGACGAGCTGCGGGTGGCGTGGCGCGTCAGGCGGAGCTCCCGCGAGCTCGACCGCAAGTCCAGGATGCTGCGGCAGGTGGAGAAGAGCTACTACGACTCGTACGTGCCGATGGGGATCTCGCTGTGGAACTGGGGGAGGCAGTGGAGGGGCAACGAGAGGCATGTGCACGACGCGCGCGACGAGGTGGCGCAGAGGCAGGAAGAGATCGCGGTGTGCCGGAGGAGGGTGGAGGACGAGATGCGGAGGCACGCCAAGGCCATCGACGCCACCAGGGCGGCGGTGGTCACCGGCGTGCAGGGGAAGCTACCGGCCGTGTTCCATGCGATGGCCGCGTTCTCGGCGTCGCTTGCCAACGCTTTGGAGACGGTGTGCAGGCAGGGCACACATGTGCAGTAGCTACATACACGTTGATCAATCTGAGAAAGTGCTGGTAGGATATACGAACACAAAAGGAAATGGTACAATGAAGAAATTTTTTGTGTTATACCATAAAAAATCACATATTTTGATTTTGTAAAAAGTACATGTTTAAGCTCTGGACTACCGCCCCGGTTTCCGTTTGATCCATAAACTTCGAAATCAGGTTAAAATGATCGGTTGTGCTAATCATCATGCGACTGATTTTTAGATAAGTCTCAGTCGATTTTCTCATATACCTAAATGTTTTTATTGGATCTTTTATATACCCTGTAGAGGTGTTTGATCTATGGGCTAGAAAATTGACTGAGAGTTAAATGTCAAATCAGTCCCTAAAATGGTACTTGAATTATCAAAAATCAGACACAATTGGTATTTTTGATTGGTCAACGGGGTGATTTTGACCCAGTTTCGCTAATGTGACACCACATACATACTAACATATGGTGCGAAACACGTCGACTCTTCTATTATCTCTAATTCCTCTCACTCTCCTATCACACACGCTCTTCTCCCTCCCCTCATCGATGCACATCGATGTCCCTTCTCGGTCGATGTTGCCTCCTTCTCCCTAGATCCGACATTGTCTCTTCCTCTTCGGCCTTTTTTCCAATCGGCATTGATCCTCTCCTCCCATGTAGGTGCTCCCCTCTACTCTTCCTATGCCGGCATCGACCATGGCCACAACACGGTGCGACATGTCCAAAACCGCAACCTAGCTCAACATGGCCACTAGCATGACATAGGGTTGATGGAGGTGACGTATAAGCTGGGCACCTAAGGCACAATATAGCAGGGTGCTCGTTGCATCGCGTGGTTGTGCTGCCTAGGCTAGAACGACGTGCCCAAATGTCCGATGCGGACGACGCAGGGTCAACAACATGCAGGCAGCATGGTGTGGCCAAGAGCTCCAATGTGATGACAATACGTCGCCTTGAGCAGTGGGATAATGTCAATATTGGAAATGACTAGTAGCTCATCGGTCAAAAGCTTAGACAGGGCATTGCTGTGTTTAGAGTCATTCACTAGCACTGATAGTGACAAGGCACAATCGGCACATGGTGCGTCAAGACCAAAATACTCACAGCACTTGCCCAACACATGGAAATGGCGCCTATCCATGTCCAGCATAGTGCATGCTAGGCATCCCCGAGAGGCACATAGAGGAGATGTGGTGGCCGGTATAAGAGGAGGCAGCGATGACTGCTCTAGGGAAAGAAGTTAGAGAGATTCAAGAGAGTTTAAAAAGAAAAAAGGAGAGTTGGGAACATAACGACGCCATGCTTAGGGAATCATATTTGTTACCTTTGCTACCTTTGCTTGTGTCATCGATCATATTTGTTACCATGTCTAGAAAACCATCTATTGTCGTGTCCGGTTTTGACAATCCATGGACCGTTTTAACCTGGTTTTGGATTTTAGGGTCCAAATTTAGGTAAGTGATAGTTTAGGGATAAAATAACAAGGACTTTTTTCTTTTGACTCGTACCATCAAAAAGTTTGGCGCACTTTAATACTTACGCTGTGCGAGAATTATTTCTTTTGACTCGTACCATCAAAAAGTTTGTCGCACTTTAATACTAGGGCTGTGTGTTCGTTTTTTTTGTTTGGATTAATACGGTATGTACGATAAACATGCTATTTGTAGTTTGATAGAATACATTATTTTTTTAAGAACATAATTTGGTATCAGTAAATACCACACGGTGTCGGTACGGTATCGGTAAAATATCAAAAAAACCAAAATTAATACGAATTGAAACCGATATAATGCTACTGTTAGCGACGGGGAAGTGGGCACTGGCTGTCGGCTGACTTAACATTAAACAACAAAGTATTGAACATACTGCGTCACCGCCACTCAGGCCAGCACAACATGCAATGCAAAAGCAAGCTTATTGGTTTGGAACCGGAAGAAATAAGAAACAAAAAAAAGAAGAAAAAAGTCCTGCAAGGACAACTCAAAAGACTCGAGCAACCGGTACCACATTTCGACATATCAAACAGGAAAATGATAAAATCTGCGAGAGCCTCTCATCATGATTAACAAGATGGGCGTATACCAACCGAAAATATCTGGTCAATTTGCGCAGAAGGTTTTACTTTTATGCAACAACGCTCAATCTCTCTTCCCCCTAAGAGTAAGCCGACTAAAGGGTCCATGTTCATAAGAGAGAACCTATCCATCGCAGCTTACTACTTTGAAACGACCGTGATCATAAGAGAAAACCTATCCATTGCAGCTTATGTTACTTCATTGAAAGCGCCATGACATTAAAGTTCATTGAGTCAGGGTTTCCTGCAATTCTGTCTTTGATGACTTTGGCAGCATCCTGAAAAGAAAATTAAAGTAGATTCCACATTAATCATAGCAACACAAAAATGAGAGAAAAAAGACAATCAATAAAAAATACACCAAAAGCAAAGAATCATAGCGTTTTAGATGCAAGACACCAGGGAAGATGAAAAAAAGCTAATAACTATGATTAATACCGTGTATTTTAGCATGTACCCTTAGGGGGATGATGTATAAAATCCATTCATAAAGGTGCAATAGCAGCAAACTATTGGGAAAAACAAATTGCTAGCATAACAATAAACAGCAGTAGAGACATATAAGCACCAATTCAGGCCATAAATTGAAAAACAGAGATAGGAAACAAGTAACATGCTAGGTAATACTAGACCTGCAGCAATGTATCAGGTGATGAAGGACCATGAGATATTGGTTGCGATTTCCTTCCATCAAGCTCATAAAGTTCACCTGTTGCATATCATGATTTTTTTTAAAAAAAGGCCAACAAACAGATCAGATGACTACTCCTAACAATAAGACTTGACATTTAAGTAGAGATCATTATGTACCGACCATCAACACAAGAGAAACATACAAAATGTTCATTCACCTCAACATTGGCCTGCACAGGAAAGGCAGTTTAGATCACAGTCAAAAGAGGAAGCAGGCAGGGGGGACAAACTACAAGGAGGGTATCACTGGTATGGGCACATTTCTTATCTTCAGCTGTTTTTTGGACAGAGAACGTTCCCCTCCCGCTCCACACATATTTATTTTCCATGATAACACTGACAAGGTATTGTATTGGTTATTGGTTATTCCTTAAAAGGATGAGTTTATAGACTGTCCTTTTGTTGTAAGAATAGCCTTCCCAGGCCCCAAACTCCAAGCTGAACTCATGCATGAGTGCATATTGACTATCCAATTTCAGCTATTGCATAATTACATTCTACTGGCAGTATGCACCATCAAAAAATGGTTTGAGCTAAAGAGCATCAGATGACATGACAGCACTATACGATGTTAACCAGTTGTCTACTCAACAGAATATTTGAGTAGCAATGGAATGAGCATATAAAAATAAACGAAATGGGAGTGTTACATCAGTGTCGCCAGCAGTAGCAGCAATGGAATGAGCATCCTCCATCTCATCATCCTCCTCAAGAAAAGCAGCACGCTGAATATAGCAAACATTATATACATCAGGACAATAGAAAAGTTGATTACTGAAACCATAACGAATTGAACATTATATCAAATTAAATACTAACCTGCACTGGACCCATATTAGCTGTTTGCTTGTAAAACCTGTCAAAATATGATCCCTCAACTGCAAAGAAGAGAGGACTTAATTTTTTTTTACTATCTAACAGAATTTTAAAAAATAAAGCAACTAGGTGATATGTCCATGTAAGCATACAATAGACTGTTGGAACAAGTCTGAAGGAATCAAAAGCATGTCTTAAAATGCAATCAATACATAAATGATGTGCTAGAAAGCCAGATTAGGTAATGAAATATAAAGTCACCTGATTTATGATGAATATCAAGAAAAGGGCAGGCAAAATACAATCCAACATTCCAAGTGATGAAATATCCCTACAATTTTCTCCTACACATGCTAATTGTCCAATACAAATAAAACCAATCCATCTCATCAATGTTTCGTCCATTTTCAGGAAAGAAGCAAAACAGGACAAGTTTTCACAAACCAAGCAACTTATTTATGATATAAAAGGACTGCAAGAATAAAATAGAATTGGTACTTGCCACAATTCTGTGTGTGTATTCTGTTGGGGGTTGGATCATCAAAGAAAAAACAAACATCACTTACCAATCCTTCTTACTGCATATAAGATTATTTATATCTGACAGCTTTCCTTATATAGCTGTATAACATAAGAGAACACTTTGCGACATAATGACCTATCTGTTATATGAAAACTCAAAAGTTATAATAGTTACCCAGATTGATTTTGGATGTAGCATTTCCTATTGCATGAATAACACCAACTGTTCCACAAGCGTTGCCAACGGTCTGCTTTGTAAAGTATACATTCTTGCTTGAATCCTGCACATCGAGCACTTTGCTTAAGAAAAAAAAAGGTACCAATATTCACCACTCGGCAATATTTTTGCAATGAAAAGATCCACAAATTGCACTATGTGCTTAAATCAGTAGCCGGTGAACTACAGCTTGATGTGAAGTTTGGCATTATGCATCGATGAGGTCAAAGAGCACTTGTTATATCTAACACATCAATTTTTTTTTCACTAGCATGCAGGATGAAGGAATTTAGAATCAAGGGAGGCCACTCAGAAAAAGGGAAAATGATATATATTAGTAGTTTCCTTTGGAAAGTAAAATATGTTTTCAGAAATCAAGCACCGAAAACATTGCAACATAGGCAGGGCACCACAGGAGGCTCCTAGTAACCTGGAATAAAAGAATACAGTATATTTCGTTTGATTAGCACTTACAAAAAGAAGCCGTGCTGGAAAAACTAGGGTACAGTACACTCAGGCAACGAATACAATCACAAATATTTAGTAACAAATAGTCTGCCAAACTTTGTTTCCACCAAAAAGTTCACCAGTGACCTAAGATTTCACAAGCACACCACAGCTTTAACCTCAGAGGAGGGAGAGAGAGGGAGAGAGGGGGAGAGAGAGAGAGAGAGAAAGAGAGGGAGAGAGCATCCTAAGTTCCAAACCAGTTGTTGCACATCTAACTTACTTCAATGATGCAAAAAAGGCTTGAAACTGAACATGCCAGTAAATCAACAGCGATTACACAATCACTTGGACCCCAACTTATTAAGCTTGATAGTCTATAATATGAGGCTTGGGACTGCAACTTATATGATAGCAACACCATGTAAAACACCAACCATCTATAATTGATCAAATAACAGAATTTAAGCATCCAATTTCATCTAATCTAATCTTTAAAGTGCATCTATGCTCCAGTTGGGCAGGCAGACTTCCGTGTCATAACAGTTAGGATGCTTCAAAATAATTTAGTGCCACACAAGACGACGTTCTTTTGAGCTGAAACCAAAGGTAAAATATAATCTAAAAAATTATAGGCCCTCGATAGGAGGCTTGAAAAACCTAAAAAATGGAAAATGTGTCGATCTGGGACAGTGGGCTTCACAAGTCCGTTGGTCCCTCAAAGCTTGGAAGACGATCCCATAGAGAGTTCATGTGACAGCCTTGCTCAAAGTTTGGAAGACCTATTAGCATCCAGCTAGACCTCTTCTACCCAGTTCAGAGAAACGATCTATAGCCCAAGGCATCGCACTGTTGGCTAGGCATTCTGTCAATCACATTGGATCGGATCTACTAGGAAGAGATGACAATACAGAAACATAAAACCGCACCTCGGCCCCGGCCGTGGAAGTGGCAGAAGCGTCGGATTCCTCCTTCTCCTCGTCGTCCTGCTCTCCCCGTAAAAGCAACAAACACATCACCCTCCTGGCCACGATCGAAAGCGAATCGAACTCGAACCCCTCAAGAGGGGAGCGGGAAATTCATACCAGGGAGGTGAGCGGGTAGAGGAAGAGGACGGCGAGCACGGGCTGGGGCACCATGGCGAGAAGCTCATCGTCGAGGCCGTACACGTCGGAGAACTGCGCCTCCTCCTCCGAGATCCCCAGCCCCCACATGAACTGCACGCACCGGCACCGGCACGCCACGCCACGCGAGGCCCGGCGGCGGAAGCGCCATCTGTGAGCGAGGAGCGCGTGGCCCGAACGGAAAGGGAACGAGATCCTAGCGTCGGGTGAACCGGAGTAGGAGGAGGCGGGCAGGCTCGCTCACCTGGTTCATGACGTCGGGGTTGGCCTCGAGGGGGATCCACCGCTTCCCCATCTTCTCGGCGTGCGGCGCGGTCGCGCGGAGGAAGGAGGAGAGGGAGAGGCTGGCGTCCCGCCGGCGAAGTGGCGACAGAACAGGGAAGAGGGAGCGGAGCGGTGCAGTGGCCTACGCTGCCCTACGCGCCTATAAGGTTACGGGCTCGACACTTGCCAGTCTTGCCTTGCGGCGCTGGCCGGTTAGGAGTCGCCGCGGTCTGGCTCGACCAGTCCACACTCCAGTGCTCCACAACCAAGCCAGTCTCCATACTGAGCATGCTCATGCTTCCGCAAGAAACAGGTTATAGCAAACGGGTACATGTGAGATATTTGGACCCGGGGTGGATCTAACACCGGGTCTCGTGTGGTTCTAGCCCCACCTAAATCTTATACCTAACTATAAGTTTTAGCATAAAATAGAATAGAAAAAGGGCTAAACTTTAGACTTAACCATTAAGCTAAACTCAGCCCCCTAATTGACGATGCATTCGTAACTACTCTTTTCAAAGTATCCACGTGAGCCGTGTGTATGGGATAAATATTATTATTCGAGTTAAGCTTGTTTTCCTTGCTCAACTCCATTGTCATTACTAACATCCTGTACACCACAAATTTGTCACAAAAATGACCTTGGATGTAGAAATGCGTGAAACTTGGTGTTAAACGTTCCTTCACGTTCTCTTGGTTCAATAAGTTTTTCCACGTCTTAAACGAATGCCCCATAGCATGCAACACATATTTTCACGATCGGTTCCATTTCTTCGAGAACTCAAACTTTTCTTTTATTTTGTCCCAATGCACATTCTTTAGGGAATCAGGAACCAAGTGCTCGTCAGAATTGCGGAATGACCATTTGTTTATATGTGATGGACACAAGATCCGTTACGGCCACCCCACAAAGTTGTCTTGTATGGGCCAAACATTGACAAGGAGCAACAAACTCTTCGGCCAATGAAAGCTCCATGATGATAGATCGTCCCTTGAGCATTTTGCTAGGTCCACGGACACGCTGAGATATTTCGAAGGATGTTGGTAGGTCCAACGAGCCTAAACTTGAGCTTTCTTTTCTACCTTGGTCAAAAACTAAGCTGAGCCGAGCTCGTGGTTCGCTCGTAGCTCATGAATTCATAGGTTTCTAGGTGTTCGTTCAGCCCGTATCACTAAAAGTTGGCCCACCTGATTGCCTACAATTAGGCATGTCCCCAACACAACCAACAAAGACCCTCAAAGTCTCAAATTAAAGGTTTTCCTTGGTAAAGCTCCTCAAAACCACATATTTTTTTCAACCCCAGAGAGCATCGATCTATTTATTTATCAGGCTCATGAGCCATCATGAGCCAAACAAAGTTTTTGACGAGCTTGAGCCAAGCTTTTCTCTAGCTTGCATGGTCCGAGCCGAGACTTGAAGGGAGCAAACCGAGCCAGCCCTTGGCATGTTTAAACTCATCTCATTTGCACCCCTAGGCTAGGGGAGACCGATGGAGGCAAACAAGAGATGCATCATCTGGTTTATGGGGGCAAAAGGCAACTCACAAGAGATGCATCATCTGGTTTATGGGGCAAAAGGCAACTCAGTCTTTTCACAATACATTTTCATAATACTTTTGATAGTAATTAACAAGACCAAACTTTCTCCCGTGGTATATTTTCTGAAACCAACGTTATTTCGGTGGTAAATAATGAGTTATTCCATTGTGAACGGTGGTCAGCACGCGCAGGACCACTGAGGATTAAGGGTGTAGGTACATATAATTTTTTTGGGGGGGACTGGGCGACGGGATCATGTTGGGATACGGCCCGGGTGGGATCCCCTCGCGCACTCCGCCTCCCCACTCCTTCCCCCACGCGCTCGCGCCCACCTCCTCCTGCAACCATCGCCGCCGCCGTCGTCTTCTCCATCGCCGCGGAGCACACCGCGCACCTCCGCCGCCTCCTTTCTCGGCCCCGACCGACGGCGCCCTCGCCGACAGCCATTCCGCCGCCCTAGCCTCCCGTCGACGCCGCCCACCCTAATTCGAGGGGGTGAGGTGCGGTCCCCCCTCCACCGTCGGCCGACCGCCTTCACCCCCTCCCCCCCACGCCGCAGCCGCCGCCGCCGCCCCGACGAACCCTACCCACCCCCGTGCCGTCGCTTTCCCAGCCCAAATCAACACCCGAACCCCATCCCGAACCCTAACCCAAACGGCCCGCTACGAGATCGACGGCGGCGACGACGAGGTTGGCTCTTCCTTCTTCCTCCTTTCTCCTCCTCTACGGCGCGTGCGGGGAAGGGGGACGCGGGGTAGACACATGTCGCGCGGGGAGTAATCCCGTCCCGTTCCTCATAATTTCTCAATTTTTTTGACAAATTGTTTTTTTTCGACGAGACCCGTTCCCCATCTATCACGGGCCGTTTCGGTTAGGGCTGGACGAGAAGATCGGGCTCGACAAGCTACTCGAAATCGAATCGCAATCGGTTTGAGATCGGATCGAGATCGAAGGTAAAACGAGCCGAGCTCAAGTCCATGTCGAGCCGAGGTCGAGCTGCTCGGCGAGCTCAATCGAGCTTGTATTAATGAATGAACACCCAGCCCACAGACCACAGACAACTGACCACGGTACAAGGCAAGGCCCAGTTAGGCTCGACACGACCCAATCGGCCAGAGATACAATCGTAGAATTTTTTTTTATAATTTTTTTTTTATTCTTTATGCAAAAATACATCCCAAGTTGAACTTTAGACAGATCTAGGCCCCTGTCGTGCTTTGAAACCGCGATCACGCGGCGGTCGCTCATTGAAAGCACGATACAAGCGATCGCAGGCTGACAACCAACGACGTGCAACGGACGTTACGACGATCGCTCAACCAATTAACGATAGGGTCGTCACAATCTCTCCCATTTACACGAAACAAATTGATTCTTCTTATATCTATTAATATTTCATACCATATCCAATTTACACAATTTTTTTAAAAAATTCATGTAAAATCCTAAAGAACCCATTTTTAAAACTTTTAATTTTTAAATTTTGATTTCAAAAAATCAATATTTCATACAAACTCCAACTTACAGAGTTTTTATAATTTTCATAAAATCCATAAAAAATCATTTTAAAAACTTTTTAGATAGAAGGTTTTAAAAAAATTGTTATGATTTTTTTGAAAATTTAAATTTTTTTTGCAAGTTGGACTCTATATGAAATATTGTTTTTCAAAATTCAAAAAATTTTAAAAATTGAAAGTTTTAAAAATGGTTTCTTTAAGATTTTACATGAATTTTAAAATTTGTATCGTGTAAATTGGATATGGTATGAAATATTAATAGATATAAGAGGAATAAAAAATCAATTGAAAAACTAACTACCTATGCATAGATACGTATCTGGTGGAGCGCCGTACCTATCGTCAATTAGTTGAGCGATCGCCTGGTGATATGTAGCGTCTGTTAAACGTCGTTGGTCTCATCAAGCTATCGTGCTTTCAACGAGCGACCGCCGCTTGATCGCGGTTCAATCGAGCCTGTATTAATGAATGAACACCCAGCCCACAGACCACAGACAACTGACCACGGTACAAGGCAAGGCCCAGTTAGGCTC
Source organism: Raddia distichophylla (assembly GCA_005191435.1). NCBI lineage: Eukaryota > Viridiplantae > Streptophyta > Magnoliopsida > Poales > Poaceae > Raddia > Raddia distichophylla. Next base: position 359,686 of record SPJY01034155.1, on the reverse strand, counting down.
GACGCGGCCCAATCGGCTAGAGATACAATCATAGATTTTTTTTTATAAATTTTTTTTATTCTTTATGCAAAAATACATCCCGAGTTGAACTTTAGACAGATCTAGGCCCTTGTCGTGCTTTAAAACCGCGATCACGTGGCGGTCGCTCATTGAAAACACGATAGCGAGTGATCGCAGGTTGACAACCAACGACGTGTAACGGACGTTACGACGACCGCTCAACCAATTAACAATAGGGCCGTCACGATCTCTCTCATTTACACAAAACAAATTGATTCTTCTTATATCTATTAATATTTCATACCATATCCATTTTACACGAAACAAATTTTAAAATTCATGTAAAATCCTAAAGAACCCATTTTTGAAATTTTCAATTTTTTATTTTTTTTGAATTTTGATTTCAAAAAATCAATATTTCATACAAAACTCCAACTTACAGAGTTTTTATAATTTTCATAAAATCCATAAAAAAACATTTTAAAAACTTTTTAGATAGAAAGTTTTTAAAAAATTGTTATGATTTTTTTGAAAATTTAATTTTTTTTTGCAAGTTGGACTCTATATGAAATATTGTTTTTGAAATCAAAATTCAAAAAATATTAAAAATTGAAAGTTTTAAAAATGGATTCTTCAAGATTTTATATAAATGTTAAAATTTGTTTCGTGTAAATTGGATATGATATGAAATATTAATAGATATAAGAGGAATAAAAAATCAATTGAAAAACTAACTACCTATGCATAGATACGTATCTGGTGGAGCGCTGTGCCTATCATCAATTGGTTGAGCGATCGCATGGTGATATGTAGCGTCTGTTAAACGTCGTCGGTCTCAGCAAGCTATCGTGCTTTCAACGAGCGACCGCCGCTTGATCACGGTTTTAAAGCACGACAGGGCCTAGATTTATCTAAAGTTTAACTCGGGATATATTTTTGCATAAAAGAATAAAAATATATATATATAATTTTTTTTTTCTACAATCATACAAGGCACAGACGAGTACCCGACGGCCGACGCGCCGCAGCCGCCGCTCTCCGCCTCTCGGGCCTCTCCCCGTCTCCCTCGCGACTCCAGTCTCCACTCTCCAAGTCCCTTGCCCCGCCGGCCGCCGGCCGCCGCCCAGCCGCCCGTCGCCCGCCGCCCAGCCGCCCGCCGCCCGCCGCCCGCCGCCGTCGCCCTGCCCATCCCCATCTCATCTCCAACTCCAACCCTAACCCTTGGCCTTGCCCGCCGACCGCCGCCCACTGGCCCTATCGAGCTCAAACGAGCTCGAGCTGTATCGAGGAATCGAGCTCCTGACGATCCCGAATTCGAGCCTGGGTGTAAGCTCCATCCTGTATCGATCCGAGCCCGAGCCCGAGCCCAACCGAGCTCGAGCTCAGCGACCCTAAGCTCGCTCAAGATCGGATCGAATCCACCCCTCGTTTCGGTCTGTCTTTTGCAGTTTTGTAGGCCCTCCTAGATAAGTCATGACTCATCAGTGACCTTCGGTCTCTGTGAACTTGTCCCGATTCACCGCTCGTCCGGTCGTCCCCGACGGCCGACCCAAGGCGCGAGGCCACGCCACGCCGCCGCCGCCTCCAGTTACACCACGAGGGTCGAGCTGGTTGTGCTCCGCGAGACCACCACTCGCCCACGCGGCCACCGCGCCAGGCCGCTCTGCGGCGGTGCTCCGTGGCCATAGGACCGCAGCAGCGCAGGCAGCTCCGGTTTGCAGTTGGCTCCTCCTGCTCCCGTCCTCCGGCCAGCCGGGCGCCACCGCGCCGGCCTCCGCGGCTCCGCCCGTCCGCCGCCCGCCGGCCCGCCCCAGCCAGCCGGTCACAGGTAGGCTCCTAAACTTAGCCGGTTAGTCTGTATTTGGGATGAAGCAACGGCTTGGGTTCCATGGTGCTTAGTGCCACAGATCGAGCTCCTATCTCTGTTTATCTCGATTACATGGCCTTATCTCGATTCCTTCCTCTCTATGTTTGCTTGTGCCATGAGTGCCTCTGGATTTGGTGACATGTATATGATTTTGTGACATGGTTGATTCGTGCCCCGCATATGCTCGATGCAATGCCTCACTTGTTCTTTAATGGCAAATGGTGTTCACTCGATTGTGAATTTGTTATGCTGTGATCGGATGTCATGCATATATTAGGAGCGATCAACCAAATGTAATTATGGAGAAAGCATGCTTATATTTGCTTAAATTTCTAGATAGTTGTGCAAGCGTTGGCAATTTTTTGTGGTCATTACCCAAACGATTGCTAAAAAAACTTACCACCTATTAGTAGTAATGAAAGGTAGTCAAACAAAATTTCTTGCCATATACTTAGGCAGGCCATAGATGTGTCTAATTAGTGAAGTTAGGCATGGCAAATAAAGTTAGTTGCTAAGCAAACAGGTCCTTAGACTTTTACTCTTGGTACAAATTTTGAGACTACTGCGTGCTGAATATTTTTTGCTTTTGTCAATGCAAATTTTTCATGATCATAGTTTTTTAAATTTTCTATACCCATTTTTAAAAACCTGCGCTCGTTACTAGTGGGCAGATTGTCGAGTGGTGGCAAGAATTGGAAAAAACTTCTATCCATACTAAAAATACAAGTTAAAGGGAGTCGCAGTAGATAGTCTCTTGAGAATTATAGATTTGTCGGAGCTATAATGCACTTTTTTTAGTGGGCTAAATGATCAAACGTAAAGGATATATTTTTAATGATTGTTGAGTAATACATGATAAAGGAGGTTCATGGAGAGATCTGATTTTTTGTGCTACTGCTGTTTTTGCAAAGTTGGAGGTGGCCCTACAAGCAAAGCATGCTAAAATTGAAAAAATGAATGACTTGTACCATAATTTGAAGAATTATTTGGAGCATGTTGTTGAAATATATTAACCGCCTCTCTCTATCAACTTAAGCTTTTGGGTGAACTGGTCGGGGCATACAATTCAATATGGTATCAGAGAGAGAAGAGGTCCTGAGTTCGAGACTAGGCTAAACACCATTAAAAATAATATTTGCATCCTACCTCGCGCCCATGTCTAAGGCCTGGAGGAGCCTAGATGTGAGAGGGATTACTGAAATATATCGTCCTCCTTCCTCCATCAGTTGGTCGGTGCATACGATTCAATACATGCGACTTAACTCTATTTGATAATTGTGTAGCCTGTAATCCACACTGGTCGCTAGTCTAAGCAAGTTTCAATAGCACGAAATTGGATGGAAAGAATGTGTTACGTGCAAGCACGCAACAGGGGGATATAGGGGGATACGGCCCTTGACGTGGGCGAGACGAGCTGTTGTCAAGCTACCGCCTTAGGCTGTATCGGAGCCACCGCCTATGAGATTAAATCTCGAAATTACTTCATTGTTTGGATGAAAATAAAGGATACATGACCCTCTTATAGGGAGCACTGATTTGGACCCCTAAGTAAAAGATTGACTTGAATTATAAGAAAAGACTTAACATGCCATAAGAAAACTTTTCTAATAAAGTGAAACTATAAGGTACTATCTATAACCTTAATTGCAGCGGGGCCGTGTGCTACAGTACCCGCGGGTACTGTTCACACGTTACTGTTCATGGACATAGGCCTTGTTGGGCTTGCCCATATCATTACTCCTCCCATCAAATCAACCTTCTCCTCAAGGTTGAAGCGATGACGCCCGAGAACTTAACGTCGATGTTGACGTCGAAGCGCATCACCATGCGCACGGCATAGCCGCGCTTGCATGGCATGTCCGCATTCCATCGGATGGTGATGATGGAGACGGCGTGGTCGCCGATGGTGTGCTTGCCGTCGTGGCCGTTGAGTGTGTTCTCGGCATGGATGAAGACGTGGAGTGATGATGGGCTGGATTCCATGGTGTCTTCTATTGAGACCCTCGTCACCTTGGGAATCCTCAAACGGGAGACGCACGAACCATGGATGTTGTCCTTGTCGACCTTGACCACCTTGTCGAACTTCACACTGATGCGGCTCCTCTGCATTGTTGACTTTTGTGATTTGTAGCGGCTCCTTTGCCTTGGCAGCGACGTCCACCTCACCAAGCATGGCCTCGGCACAGTTCTTTTCGCACGGGTCAGCCGCGTTGTCAGTCGTCGACGTGGTTGGAGCTGCTGGTGTTGTAGAGCGCGTCGTCATCTCATCTATTATCTTCATCATGTGTTGTAGCTCGTCGGCAGAGATCAAGATCAAGACCACCCTTGTCCGACTTGTTCTCTTCACGCATTCGCCTGTCGTCGGAGATGCGACGGTGGTTGTAAGACCGCCGATCGCCGTATGGTTTACGACAGTTATCGACGTTTCGGGCATCTTCCTCGCGCTCTCCCTCACGCGCCAAGTATATTGTATCTGTAAGGTCATGCGACTGAGCACGACGAACATCTCTCGCCGATGTCGTAGGTAGACCCACGACGAAGGCATCAATCTCGTCTTCTCTCATCATCCGCGGCGCTTGGCTGAGCAGCCGCTCGAACTCGCGCGCGTAGTCGCTGACGTGGCCTTCACCTTGTTTTAGATCCACGAGGTCACCAATGGAAACCTTCGCGGAGTGCTCGTAGCAGAGCTACGAACGGGGTAGGTCGAAGTTACGTGCAAGCATGCAACAGGGGGATACGGCCCTTGACGTGGGCGAGACGAGTTATTGTCAAAGCTACCGCCTTAGGTTGTTATCGGAGCCACCGTCTATGAGATTAAATCTCAAAATTACTTCATTGTTTGGATGAAAATAAATGATATATGACTCTCCCTTTTGTAGGGAGTACTGACTTATACCCTAAGTAAAAGACCGACTTAAATTCTAAGAAAAGACTTGACTTGCCATAAGAAAACTTTTCTAATAAAGCGAAACTAATAAGGTACTATCTGTAACAATTAATTGCAGCAGGACCGCGTGCTACAGTACCCGCGGGTACTGTTCATACGTTACTGTTCATGGGCCTAGGCCTTGTTGGGCCTGCCTATATATCAGAATGGCATCAGAACATTCATGGCAGTATTGTGAGGCAAATCATGTTTACCAATGCTTAATGAGTCATTTGTCTAGTAAGATGAAATGGCTCGTCTACTTTCGAGATGACAATTTCACCACTACTGTCAATTTGCTTTGTCCATAGTGAAGTGGTGTAAAAGTGGTGTATTTCTATTTTCTAATATGTTTGGCTTACCAACTTTTGAATTTACCATGGAATGAACTAAAACAATAAAAATGATATATTTTAGAAACATGAAATATCATGTCATTGTACTTCTGAGTGCATGCATGCATGCATTTTTTGAGGTAATGTCTTTACTTCACTCTTTTTTTAAAAACCATGTGTTTTTTACTTGCAGCTTTCTTTCTACATTATGCACGCCATAAGCTTTTGAAATAATGCGATGATCACTGCCTTTTTTCCTTGAAACTTTTATAAACAAGCTCCATTTTTGCACTCCAGGTACTTTGCCACTGGATAGCAGCGATATGCCAAAATCTATAGTTGATCATCTGCAAGCAACAGAGCAGGAGGAAAATGTCCCGGCGAGCCAACAAGCTGTGAAACAGCATACAGATGTAGCAGATCAGTTGTCTCTACCAAAATTGTTAACTGAAAATTCAAAAAATGAAAGTCCTATCGGGCTAGAGCAACATACTGACAGACTAGACCAAGAACAACCACATTCTGAAAATCAACTGCAAGAGGCAGAAACAAATAGCTTCCAGTTGGCTGAGCAAGAAACAGGCTCTGCTGGTCAACAGATTTTTGCAGACTCCAAGGTGGATCCAGCTCAGCCTTTAGGTGATCAGCAGCATATAGCCCAAATAGTTGGTCAGCAAGAGCCAACTAGTGCCCAGGATGCAAGGAAGAGGGGATATCAGCCGTCTATTCCATTTAATATGTTAATTCCAATCTTACAGGCACATCTTGACAGAGACAAAGACATGCAGCTTCAAACTGTATGGGCAAAACTTAGGGTGCGTTTTGTTCATTTTTCTAGTTTTACCTTCTGTGTTTCATCGCCAAATTGATTGCTAGAGAAATCACAGCCTTGTGACACCAAGGATGGTGAAGGTAAAGAAAAAATTACATGTTAAATCTATGAACCTTTTTAAACTTTTATTACTAATATATCGCTAATATCATGGTATAAACTTCAAAAAAATGTATATATCAACAAAGCTAGCAGATAAAATGGCCAAATTTTTTGATCAGAAAAACTGTAGGAGAAAAATGGCCAAATTGGCAATGGTTCTTTGTCCTTTGTCCCTTTTTTAACAGTAGCTAGTGGAACCAGACTATCTGCATTGCCTAGTAAAATGTTTGAGTTACTCTCCTTAGAAGTCATTTGATTGATTATAGAGGCTCAGGATCATGTTTGGCGGTTATGAGAGATTATTCCACCAATTTACTATGCCATCGATATCAATAATGATCCTCAAGCATATGTTTATCAAATAAATCCTATGGGGAGTAATGCGAAGTCTACATTTTCTTCGGTACATGTGCCCTTATCTGCAGAAAGGAGAAATACAGTGAATTGCAAAGGACTGATTATTTTTCTTGCTACGAATTCTTAAAATCGTTGCTTTTGGGGGTAGCAGATAAAAAGGATAGTTAGGAATACATCTTGTGATAGAAAAATGCAGTTTGCACCTGTCAGTAAATGAAACTAACTGTGCTGTACTATTCTATGTTTGTAGCGTAATGATATCCATAAAGATGATTTCTTAAGAGTCATCAGGAATATCGTTGGGGATCAAATGCTCAAGCAGGCAGCCCATAAAGTTTTTGCGCAGGTGAACTAATTGTGTAATCTTCATTGCTGACCTTTATTTTCATTTTTCTTGATAATCAACTAACTATTCATCAGGCTTCATGAATTCGGAGCCACTATAAATTGTCAAGTTTAATGAGCGATTTAATTATATGAGGAAGCTCTGATGCTCATTTTACTTTTTTTTATATTTTGTTTGCAGATGCAAGCCCAGGCACAACGAAATAACCAGGCTAATGCAAATCAGCACCCTTTATTATCACAAGGATCTACAACACAGCAGAGTTCGTCCAGTGGTTCAGCACAATCACATGATCAGCAAGTTCACATGCCTACACCATCCAATCTGGGTCAGAAAAGCCAGGCGTCATCCCAGCCTACACCACCCAATCTGGGTCAGAAAAGCCAGGCTTCATCCCAGCCTGCACCGCCCAATCCCGGTCAGAAAAGCCAGGCGACATCCCAGGCTTTTGCGACAATTTCAGACACTCGAGCTCAAAACAACAGGCACTATTTTTTTGCACACAACAATCCCGTCCCAAAACCAGATGCAAAGGGGACACACATTATTCCCAATCGACCACCTAGTATGAGGCCAGCAATTTCACTGCAAATGCAGACAATGAACAAACAACAGCAACTCGCAAAAGCTCAGCAAGCCTCACAACAAATATATGGAACGACCAACCCTCCTGCCCAGTCGTACCCTCGGCCAATCAGTGATTCAACGCCTCTTAGGTCACTGAGTTCAGAATCAGAAATGCAGCCTTCCCTGCATCCGCATGGAATGGTTTCTGCAAAAATTGGAACTGCTCCTACTTATTTGACAATGCAACACAACGCAGGTGGACAACAAATGCAACAAAACAAAGATTTGAGTTGCAATGCAGGTGGACAGCAAATGCAACAAAACAAAGATTTGAAAACCAGTGCCGTCAATCCAAGTGCTAATACAAAACAAGACTCTGAGCCTGCAGGCAAGGCCCGCCTGGTTGGCACTGGAGGTTCATCAGCGAAATTGCATGGAAAGCAGGTAAATTGAGCTGCATTATCTCACCTCCGTTTTATGCACCTTCCCAGCAAATTCCAAATATCACATGCATGTTTATTAAGGCGTCAAGGCGGTTTTTGGCGGACGCCTTAGTCGACGCCTTATCGCCGGTGCGTATGGCGTCGCCTTATCGGCTGTGGCGTCGCCGTGGCGTATGAGGCGGGCGCCACAGACATGGGAGAAGAGATAATCCACGGTGAAAACCCTCGATCCAGAGCCCAAACCCCCCCAAATAGTTGTGTACTTGGGAGAAGAGAGAGGCAGAGGTAGAGGCTCGACCAGTCACCGTGCACCATCGCTGGCCGCCATGCTCCACCGCCGCCATTGCCGATTTTCTCCTAGATCTGGAGCAAGGGGTGCTCCACCGCCGGCCGGCATGCTCCGCCTCTGCTCCTCTGATCGGCCGCACGCTGCCTCCCGCCGCGGCTCTCCACCCCTTTGGCCGCCGCCGGAGCAGGGGAGATGGAGGCGGCGCCAGAGCAGGGGAGATGGAGCCAGAGCAGGGGAGATGGAGGCGGCGCCGGAGCAGGGGAGATGGAGAGAGGCGGCGCGCTGGATGGGGTGAAGGGTTGAAGGCAGCTTGGTCTTTAGGGTTAAGGACGGTTGGGCCGGGCGATTGGGCTTTTCAGTTGGGCCTTTATAATTCCTAAATGAAAAATGCAGCACCAGATTTGAACTGGACCATAATAGTGATATAATTTATTTGCTTTCATTCGACATATTTATGTGTCTATGGCGTCGCTTCGCCGCGCGCCTTAAGCGCTTAAAAGGTAAAAAGGTCTAGGCGACCGCCGCACGCCTTAAGCGCCGTAATAACCATGATCACATGCAATTCGGCTCCTTCACCTCTAAATAATATATGTCAAATAATTTTCATTTATGCAATACAACTTATTACAAAGGGGTAAGTATATTTGCTTTTCCTCCAATTTAATGAATGTAAGTCTGAATAAACAGAAAAGGAAATTCCAGAATAAATGTTGGTGAGGTCATCCTCAGTTAAAATAGAAGATTGCATTATCTGGGATACTTGATCATTCTTGTGAGAGCGGAGTTTTGTAGCATGTAATGTAAGAAAATATGACCACTCTTACACCTGAGTTGAAGCCTTTTCTAATGCTAAATCGCATACAATCTCGCTCAGTGATCACCCTTACATCTATACCCAAACCAGCATTCTTTCATCATTTGCAAACATTATTGACCCCAGATTGTTTGGCAAGGTTATCTTAGTTCAAAATCTGGTTCTTACATGCATAGTTGACACCTTAGCATCCAGCCTGTTGGAGGTTGACTTCGCCTGTGAACAATCAGGAAGTCACTTGACCTGGCCAGTTGTCATCCAATGTTGTCAGGGACGGCCATGGTGGCTTCCTGGGTCAGCTAGACCCTTAAGGCCCAACATGGTAGGGTCTCAAACTAGAGAATGGGATGAGGATTTAGGCCCTGTTCTTTTCAGCTTAACGGCTTAACGACTTATCTACGTTTTGAAAAGACATACACTTTTATGTTTTTTGAGTCCGTTTTTTCACTGATTTGAAGATGGGTTCTAACGCATTAAAAAGCAAGTCAAACGAAATGGGTCCGAACCTCGAGATTATCTCGAGAAGCTCTCGAAGTTTAGTCATTTCAGCCGTTCAAATCAGCTCAAAAGAACAGGACTTTAATCATGAGAGAGCTAACCTAGCTGCTGCCATTGCAAGGCTCATTTGCCGAATTCTCCTTTCTTCTGATCTCTGTATCAGTGCAGCGGCCCTGTGACATGGGATTAGCGGTGGCCCACCTCTTAGCTTTTTTGCACCTTTTCTCTTTTACCTCCTGTTTCTTCTCCATTATACTCTTCAACTTGATGCTGCATCTTTGTGAATTAGGTGACACCTGGCCACCTTTGATAATCATGTTCAAGGCTGTAAATGTTCTGAATGCAGCTTCTTGTTGCTTAGTGGAGTCAAGAAAGTATCTAGGGTGTGGTGACAACATCACAACAAAAAACATTGGGGTGGGAATGGGAGTGCATGCAATGTTGGGCAGAGTGGTGAATTTGTAGTTGGGATTTGCAAGAGAGCTGCAATAAATTTAAGGAGAAGCTCATGGGTGGTAAAATTTGTACTTTGCAAAATTCTAGTAACTACATGATATTTCAGCCGTTCTGGGATGTTTGCTTTCATAATATCCTGTGGAAAATTAGATGCTCTATAATATCATATGAAGACATGCTCAGTTTCACATGTGTAAAAGTAAACACTAGTACTTCAGCTAAACTCTAGCATGTTAGTCCAGTCTTCATCAAAGCAAAGGGTGGTTATATTAGATCAAGCACAATTCTTCTGATACCTATTTTTTGAACGTCAAACACTTACATGTGAATTGTATATTTTTCACTCATCTGACTGCACTTTCAGGCCAGCCCTAACAGATCTACACCACCTGTCACAAGAAGTAAGAAATCTGGTGCGCAGAAGAAACCATTGGAAACGGCAGGCTCTACACCACCACCATCGAGGTTTTTTAAATTCAAATCATCCAATATGTTTGTTTTATTATCTGATTTCTAAATGTACATTGGAGCATTTGCATTTGTGGATAACGCCAAGCTAATTTCTTCGTTTCACTAGCAAAAAGCAAAAGACGTCTGGAGCCTTCCAGTTGCAGGAACAAAGTATTGATCAACTTAATGATGTCACAGCTGTTAGTGGTGTTAATCTTAGGGTATGTATCGTCCTGAATGTTGTTTGCTTTGTTTTTGTATTCCTTGTTTATATTCCGTCAGTAGTCAGTAATCTTTTACTTTAACAGGAAGAAGAAGAACAGCTACTCGCAACCCCCAAGGAAGAGAGCCGTGTCTCAATAGCAGCACGGCTAATTGCACAGGAAGAAGAAGAAAACCTCTTTCTTCAGAAGGGCCCACTTCTGAAGAAGCTATCAGGAATCAGTTAAGTTCTTTGAGCCTAATATTCACACCGTAAAGGCTATTGAATATAGGAAAAAGTCCATTTTAGGTACCCAAATTATCACGAAGGTCCAACAAACCAGCTAAACTATGTTTTGGTCTACTTTTTCCCCCTAAACTTTCAAAACCGGCTCAAAACACATCACAATCCGGTTTTGCTCGGTGGTTTTGCTGATGTGGCGCCACGTAAGGCTGGTTTTGCTGATTTGACGGCCACGTAAAGGTGGTTTTGCTGATTTGGCTGCCACGTATTTCTTTTAATTTAAGGCTGGTTTTGCTGATTTGACGGCCACGTAAAGGTGGTTTTGCTGATTTGGCTGCCACGTATTTCTTTTAATTTCTTTTCTTTTCTTATTTTCTTTTCCCTTTTCTTTTATCTCTCCTCTCTCTCTCTTTCACCCCGCCGTCGATGCCTTCTCCGGCGGCGACCTCCCCTGCGGCGGAGGAGCTCGCGCGGCGGAGGAGCAAGGCGCGCGGTGGCGGCGGAGGTGCGGCGGCGGGGCAAGGCGCGCGGCGGAGGAGCGAGCGCGGCGGCGGGGCAAGGCACGCGGCGGAGGAGCTCGCGTGGCGGCGGAGCTCACCGCACCACCACTCCACGTCGCCGGAGCCGAAGAAGACGACGCTTGTGCCGCCATTTCCATAGAGCTCGAGCCTTGGGAGCTTGTCTCCGAGCTCTGCCTCCTCTCCACTTTCCCCCAACTTTCCGTGCCTACTGTCGCCGGAAACCATCCCGCCGTCGACGCCTTCTCTGGCCACGCCACCATCTTCGATTCGTCGCCGAGGGTAAGGAATTGGAGCCCTCTCCTCCTACCCCTAGAACCTCCCCTACCTCGCGACGCCCCTCCACCCGTTCGCCGTCGCTGCCGCGCCGCCGGCGAGCCGGGCGCCGTTGCTCCGCCGCCGCGCCTGGTGCGGGCCGCCGCGCCGCCGCAGCTCGGCGCCGCGCCCCCTGCCGCCGCCGCCATCACGTTCGTCGCGCCGCCGCGGTCCCGCGACGCCGCCGGCGTGGTTTGGCCGAGCCCCGCCGCTCCTTCCCTGCCTTGGCTGGAGAGAGAGAGGAGAGGAAGAAGAAGCAGTTAGGAGAGACCGATAGGTGGGACCCACCTGTCATACCCATATTTCTTGCGTATTTCCCTGTATTCTGTCCTGTAATTTACCCTTAAAAGAAATATGTGGCCATCAAATCAGCAAAACCATCTTTACGTGGCCGCCAAATCAGCAAAACCACCCTTACGTGGCGCCACATCAGCAAAACCACTGAGCAAAACCGGATTGTGATGTGTTTTGAGCCGGTTTTGAAAGTTCAGGGAGGAAAAGTAGACCAAATCATATTTTAGGTGGTTTGTTGGACCTTCGTGATAGTTTGGTACTCAAAATGGACTTTTTCCTTGAATATATAATGAACTTTGCAAGCAACACTATCTGACACCATTGTTTTTGGCAGTTCTTGCAAGTAATTTGAAGAACATTAGCTGCGATGTTGAGCGCTGCTTATCAATGGTGAGTTATACATGTGACTATTCTTAAGAATTTCTTGGTAATTGTGTAACTTCCACTCTTTTGTTCAGTGCGTGGAGGAGCGACTGCGGAGATTCATAAGTACAATTATAAGATTTTCGAAGCAGGTCTTTTTTAATTTTACAGCACTCAATTATGAATTCATGGTATAGTATGTTATTCTGAGATACTGACCATTCTTTTGTTATCACCAGAGAATCGACACAGAAAAGACTGGTCATCGACTAGTTATTACTTCGGATGTTGGCCGCCATATTTTGCAGATGAACCAGAAAGCTAAAGAAGAATGGGATAAAAAACAAGCAGAAGAAACTGGCAAAAGCAAAAAACAAACCGAGGTGTTTCACAAATTCCATTTTATTTGTATATGTATAGCTTGCATGGCATGCTTGCTCCATCATTCCATGGAACGATCATGCTGTCTTACAATATATTATTTTTTTTATTCATGCCCTTCTGTATTTTATATTATATATAAGCCATTTTAATCAGTTATATTCTCATGTGCAGGTTGATGGCAGCGGCGGGGCAGATTTGGACAAAGAGAAAGAGGAAAGCCGTCCAAAGAACGTGAAGGTAACATTACTGATGTGATCTCTGAGTGTGACCGCCCTTGTCCTGAAATCTTCAACCTTGTGCAGCCCAACAAAGAAGAAGATGATAAAATGAGAACAACAGCTGCAAATGTTGCTGCCCGACAGGCAGTTGGAGGAAGTGATATGTTGTCAAAGTGGCAGCTGATGGCTGAACAGGCCAGACAGAAGCGAGAAGGCTTTGATGTTGGATCTGCTTCACAACGAGCACTAGCTCCAAGGCCATCGCATATGCTTGGAAAAGGTCCCATGGAAAACCAGGAAGCTTCAAAGAGGACCCATTCCGCAGCCTTCGGAACTGGTAAACCAGCAACCTCGCATCAACTTGTGTTTTCGCATTTTCATATTACTGTAATAGTAAGTGTTCTAAATTCAAGATACACGTCATGCTGCCTATTTTCAGGAGGCATGAACAGGCAAGGCAGGGGTCCATTTGCAGCGCCTCACTCAAAAGGGCCACAACGAACTGTTTCTGTGAAGGACGTGATCAGTGCCCTTGAGAGGGAGCCTCAGATGACAAAATCACGGCTGATCTATCGTCTATACGAGCGATTGCACGGAGATTCTAACACAGATTAGACTAGCATAGTCATTTATTTAATGTAACGTATACCCATCATGTGTAACAATGCCCCTTTTTTTCGAGAATCATGTGCAAGTGTTAACAATGTTAGCAGTCAACCCCTCTGTATTCCATTCGGTGTGGTTTGAAGTGGGAAGATAAACGGGTGATAGTGTTAGCTAGTTGACATTAAAGATCAACACATAAAATGGTGAGTTGTCATCCAATTATCGAAATGATTCTGCAAAAAATGCAATGTAAAGTATATCTCGTGATGGCAAGATAGCTCGCTGCTTGTCCATCTGTTCCTGTGTGCTCATGCAATGCTCGGTGCAGCCACGCAAAAGATAATTTGACATATCATTGTTCGAAATCAATATTTTTCATGGCCTGATGATCCCCAGGGTGTTAGATGCGTGCGAACTAAAATAGCGCCGCTAAATCTAACACTGGTCAGATCAAAACAATATGTCCGCAGCATCTAAAAGAACTCAAAGTCAAGGTATTTCCCGCCGGACTTCACCTCTGCGCCTACCATCTCCTTGGCGCCGCCGCTCCCCACTGGGTCGGCCACGCCGGCGCCGTACTTCGCCGGCAGCTCGGCCTCGAAGTGCCTGGGAGGCGCCTCGGGCGGCGTGCTGCACCGGATGAGCGCCCAGTTGACGCCCTCGAAGAAAGGGTGCTGCTTGATCTCCGTGGCGCCGCGCTTCACGCCGAGCCGCTGCTGCGGCTCCTTGACCAGGAGCGCCCTGATGAGGTCCCTGCTCGCGTGGCTCGCCGCCGGCGACTCCGGGAACCGCAGCTGCTGGCCGACGACGTTGAATAGCGTGGCGCGGTTGCCCGACCCCTTGAACGGCGTCCTGCCGTAGAGGAGCTCGTGCAGGAAGATGCCGAACGTCCACCAGTCGACGGCGCTGCCGTGGCCTTCGCCCTTGATGATCTCCGGGGCTAGGTACTCGTGCGTCCCCACGAACGACATCGACCGCGCCGCCGTCGGCTCGGCGACCAGCTCCGGCAGCGCGGCGGCGCCCTGCCCCAGCTCACATCTCGCCCTCCTGCCGTGCTTCTTGCTCCTCTGCCCGAACAGCCTGGGCATGAAGCACGCAGGCTGGATGCACGTCGAGGAAGGCTCAATGCAAGCCGGCTGCGCGCAGAACGCGCCACCCGCTCTTCTGGTGTCGGAGTCGGACGCCGGCGCTCTCACCAGCGTCGGCGACACCGCGCAACGCAGCGAGAGGTCGAAGTCGGAGAGCATGATGTGGCCGTCGTCGCGCACCAGGACGTTCTCCGGCTTCAGGTCCCGGTACACAACTCCCAGCATGTGCAGGTACTCTAGGGCTAGGAGCACTTCTGCAGCATAGAACCTGCTCAGGGTGCACACACCAACCAGGCAATCAGGTCAATACTTCAGCGAGAAGACAATCCTATTACTACTAGCAGTGATTGCACAGAAGCTAACCATGTTCTTGCATGAAAACGTATTTGACTATTTGAGCATAGTTTATTTGTTTGTCAGGCTATTCACGGCACGCATCATCACATGGCAAACATGTACTGCATGTACTGATATATGTCCCAATCCGTGGAAATTGTAATGTAAGCGTCATGGACCCTATATTCATAAATACTGTACTGTACTCCATGGCTGTTGGGCTAATGGCGCCTTCCAGCTCTAAAACAAGGAGACTTCTCGTCGTATACTCGTATACCACTTTCCAAATTTCAACCACTTGACAGGCCATGTAAGTTCAAAATTCAAAAATTATTGTATAGATGTATTAGTACTAAGAATGTTAAGCTGCACTGGTTAACAAAATTTAATGAGTGCTAAATACCATGTCAACATAAATATGTCTCAGATTTTTTTTCCTTAAAAAAGGACATCAAGACAAATGGCTTGCTAAAAAGTAAACACAGCTCAGGATGCAAATTTGTATAACAAAGTTGCATATACAAATGACTCGAAGTATACCTTGCTGCATACTCGGAGAAGTGCTTTCGTGGCTGGCGCTGTCGCAATGTGTGTAGATCACCACCTGGACAGAACTCCATGACCAAACATGAGAACCTGTCCGTCTCAAAGTGTGTGTACAGAGTAGGAAGGAATGGGTGATCCAGGAGCTGCAGAATCTCCCTTTCAGTTTGGGCCCTGTTCAACTTCTTCCTACTAGCCAAGGATGCCTTGTCCATTACCTTCATTGCAAAATAGCACCTTGTCCCACTCAACTCTGAGAGGTAAACACTTCCAATGTCACCACAGCCAAGGCGTTTCAGAAGTCTAAAATGGCTCATCCCAAGCGCATTGTCCCGGGCTCGGACAGCTAGAATGGCTCTCCATCTAGGATCATTGCCCTTGTGAGGTTTGCTAGCGCTACCTGTGACGTTGCTCCAGTTGCTGTCGTCGCTAACACCACTGCTATCACTCGCTCGACTCATGCTAGTCTTTGTGCTTTCCATTGAGTTGCCTCGGAAGCTACCCTTTGTGCCATCAAGTGTCTTCTCCACAGTAACCATGGGTTCACTGGCCAGGACTCCACTTCTACATGTGCTTGTGCAGCTATTCCTGATGCTTGTGGCAGCCACCACACCAGTGCTGTCACTGCTACTGTGAGGGCTGACATTGCCACTAGGAGGGAGGGAGGCGTCCCATACACAATCCTTCTCCTCCAACGCCTGAGTTGAGCGCACAGCCTCAACAGGCTCTCGAACACGCCCTGCTGGGAATGGTCCTGCCGCCACAGCACCGGACACCTTCCTCTCTTCAACCAAACCATTGACACTGCCTATGCCAACAACTAAATTTGGCCTCACATCAGTGGCATGGATTGAAAGGTCTTCCATAGACGGTCCTTTAGCTGACAGGCCTCGTATCAAGCACCCGGCTGGCTCGGACTTCTCCTCATCAATTGCGACATAAACCGTACTCATGAGGTCGTCAATTGGCTCTGGGGGGTGGCTTACCCCAGAAAACGAACTCCGGCCACCCTCATATGATGACGCCTCACTCCGGAAGCTCTCCTCGCCTTCTGCCGACAAATCCTTCTCATCTGGCTGCTGTGAGGTCTGCCCATCCCTTGATGCATTAACCACTACAGATGCTGGTGACTCTAAATTATTTGGCTGCTGAGCAGTGGCCACTGAAGGGCCCTTTGGCTCGGCAGTCTTATCAACTACCTCCATCAAACCTTAACATCAGCAGCTTTCAACCACTGAGCAATGTCTGGTCGCCTCTAGGCGATTATGCCCACCAAATGTGACAAATATTGAAACAATCGAGAGGATAAAAACTAAGGAGAAGTTTTCACCTTCTAGTTCTAGCCACTAAGCAAGTTCCAGGAGTAGGGTGTGCCGCAACTAACCAAAACACACATTTTTACAAAGAACCTGAAGCAACCTCCAACTTCGCTGCAACCAAAAGGATTATAGCTCCAAGAACCCAACCTTCTCTTCCAGCTACGAGGGTAAATGGGCAAAATGTAGGAGCCCGGAAGCGCCGGAATCTGCAGAGGAATTTACAAGAAGCGGTTTAACACGCCAAATTGGTCATGAAATTGTTGGGTAATCCACCCCAATCCACCAAACTAGGCCTAGGTTTCTTGAATCCTAAGAATCCGGAAGTCCGGAAACGAAGCAAAGAAACCTAATATTCATTCAGCAATCTACAGGAAAACTAGGCACATTGAGATCTTTTCCCCATAAACAAGTGCAGACATAAGAAACAAGACTAAAAATTAGTGCTTCTACTCCCCCAAGAACCATGAAGAAACAAACTGAACCTAACAAAGCAAGGAGAAAGAGGGGAATCACCTTGAACAACTAAATATGGGGATCCCGGAGCAGCTAAGCTCTGTTTTGTTTGGCTCTCCTCTCCCCGCCACTCTCCACTCCAGGCTGCACCGCCACTGCTAGTTCCCGAGTTAACTTCCCACTCACACCACTCACTCCCGTCCCGTGTATTGCGAGGAGAGCGAGGTGGAGAAGGGAAAGCGGAGGCGAGTCGCGAGGGCGAGACGTGGGGCGTGAAACCGTGGAAGTGGGAACTGGGAAGCGGGGGCAAAACAAATTTAAAAGAAATAAGAAAGCAAGCAAAAAAATATAAAAGAGCTTACATGAATAGTAATAAATCGAGTAATCTAGATGGGGGTGGCAAAAGGGACATTTTTCGACATCCCCGCCATTACGTCCCAACAACTCTGATTTCTTCCTGTTTCTCGTCCCATCCCCAGTTGCCTAGACAAAATCTTCCTGGTTGTGCCCCTATTTGGGTGATGGGAACTCGATGGGGATCCATCCCCACCAAATTTCAAAAGAAAAAACTTTGGTCGTTGCTACTCATACATCTGCTCCCACCATCGATGCTTGAACACCATACCTTGAGGAGAGGGAGAAGACGATGGAGTATCTCCGGAGATGTATTTGTTGTTGTCAGGGCTACGATTGTCTCATACCCGTCACCGTCACTAGGGCTCCCGCTGCCTAGTTCGTCAATCGTTGCCTCCTTTGCTTCTCATCCATGTGTTTCCTACCGCCGTCGTCCTAGCCATCAATGTTGTATCGCGTCCGCCATAGTGTTTGCTGCATGCTAACCTATTGCTGTCGATGCAGCATAAGAAGAGAAGGGTGGCGTCACCAGGGGTGTACTTGAGCTACAGATCAGGAGAAGGGTGAGGCGCCGCTAGTTTTTTTAGAGACGGATGGCGGTTGTGCTTGTTAGGGAGAATTAAGAGTGAAGGGGTGCGGTTAGAAGTTAGGTTAGGGCTGGAGGTCTAATGTCGATGTTTTGGACTAGTGGGTCATTGGGCAAACTAGCTAGAAAGTGATTCATTTACTAGGAGGTTGGGCTATAGAGCTGTTGGGCCAATTTTTTGGGTCTAAAGCGCGTCCCTGCCGGGAAATAATCTCCTTGTCCATGACTCCGCGATATCCGATGGGAATGTTTTTCCCTATTTTTTATCTCCATGGAGCAACAAGCTGGCAATATCCCCATACCTATCCCTAATAGGGAAATTCCTTGTCGGATATCGGGGGAATAGGACCCCACTGCCAGGTCTCAAGTAATTAATGAGACGATTATTTCAATTTTACCATCCTTTTTATATATATTCTTGAAGTTTGCTATGTAGTAAAAGTTGGATAAAAAAGTAGAGCTCAACGAGCTACTCGAGCTTGATTCAGACTTGGATAAAGCTTGAAAGCTTAAATGAGTCGAGCTTGTTCTTGGTCCTAACCCCTCATCATCAAGGCCGAACAAATATCATTGCACCAGTTATCCCTGTCTCTAAACCAACTAGCACAACCAATTTAGTTGTGCTCGAGATCGAGCCTAAACCCAAATAGCCTTCTCTCTCCATTTATCCCAACATTGACCATTTCATTCGAGCCGAGCTCGAACATAACCAAGTTCTATAAAGTTCAATCTGAAGTTCGACTCTAAGCTCGATATTGATTTGAGCCAAGACTAAACAAGAAGCATGTTGTAACTTCGAAGTGGCTGAGCTGAACGAATGAGGTAGCTGAGTTGAAATAACCTGAATGTCAAGAGATTTTTTAATATGATTCTCGAAGCTAGTCCACTTCGTTTATATTATTATTAATAACTGTATGAGGTGGTTTCATGATAGAAAAAATAGACTAAAAAATTAAAATAGTTTTTTAGCTAAATAAACATAAGCCACTTCAAATATGTTAATAGAGTTTTTATGTATATATTTTTGAAACCTCTATATTACAAAATAGAGTTTTCCCATAGCTATGTTGGTAAGATTGGTATCTTATGAGCGCACATCACAGAAAATAAAAACTTCTAAAAAAGTGTAGCCACGGTCGGTGCAGCAAACCGGTGCAAAAAAGAGATATACCAGGGGGCAGACTGGAACTAAGAGGCATGCTTCACGCAGAGCAGATTAGTTGCAATTAACACGATCTTAATTGCCATGCTTACTACGGGCCAGGGCTTTGAAGCACGCTGGGCCCGTGTGTCTGGTCCTTTAGGGCCACGGGACCCCACCTGTCACCATCCCTCCTCGGCAGTCGGCAGTGAACTATTGCGCTGAGGCAACTCATTGAATGGTGACGCTCACGGCTCCAACAAATGAGCCTCTCACCCAATCGTTCGTCGTCGCGCCACTGTGCACTAGCGAAACATGTTAAATTAGCCTGAAAACAGCGTTCAAATGAAACGCAAAATTTTTTGCAACAACTTGGAAGGCAACGTATTATGTGTACATAGACTTTTAGTGCATACTTAGCAAACAAAAGTCATAAAAATTATAAAAAAATTATAGATGCACCTCTTTAGTCACTCTATGTATGTATAAAGCTTTAAGGTAAAATTTATTTTATACTGAGAGATGCAAAAAAAAATTCTAACAAAATTGAATAGTTTAAAATTAATAGAATTTCTTTTTTTGTTTTAACTCTTGATATAGTAAATTTGAACTTACAATTTGATACCTATGTAGAGTAAATTCGTGAAAACATCTATAGTTGTGTGTGGGCCACATGGACAAGCAGTTTGAATAGATAAGTTTGTCACTTTGAACATGCTATATAGATCTTGATTTATATAGAATTTATTTTGTCAAAGTTTTTTTCTTTGCGATTTCTTATTTTCTAGAAATTGTAATGACCCATAGGAGTAGGACTGTACGATATATGGCCATTGCACTCGGACTCAAGTTGTCTTTGGGCTTTTTTGGTCTTCTTTTGCTCTTTCACTCTCTCTCGGCTCTTGAACAAAACGACTCGACGTCGATTTATAGTATACGAACGCTCTTTTGGATAGGCCGGAACTTATCCTTGTGACATTTTGGCCCTGTTCTCTTTTCAACGTATCGTGTTGTTACGTATTACTGTACGTACCAAATTTTGTTATTTTTATATAGCCTATATGTTGTGATAATTTGTAATGATTTTTTCATGACTTTTTGTATTTTTCAAAAAATTCTAAAACTATTTTTAACTATTTTTATAATCTTTATACCTCTTTCCGAGTGCTCTCAAATTTACTACAGTATTACGCGAACGCAACGATACGCTAAAAAGAACAAGGCCTTTAGCATATGTAGCATGCAGCCATTTGAGGTATTGGCAATGTTATTTTTTCACCATGGGCGGCGTTATAATTTTAGGATTGCTTTATCGTCATGTTTCTGATACTTTTTTTTAACACTTCTTGTTCGCTGTAATAACTAAATGTTGATGTGGCGTGGACTGTATGCATCTTCCATGTAAAAACCACATTTAATCCTTCAATAGAAATACGCTGCATCAGTAAAGTTTTTCGGAAGCAAGAAGGTGCAGCTCAAGTTCAGATTCAGATAGGCAAACCAATGAAACACTAACCAGAATTGAGATCAAGTATTAGCATTTAGATAGCAACCGAGCTGGACATTGGCTTGCGCATCACTACGAAAGTGTACCATCTCCAATTATCCATTCATGTTTAAGAATGCTTAAACAGCACTCCAAAGATGTTAAAACTTGGAACAAATAACGTTTGAAATCAGCTTAAAAATGAAAACGGCATTGCAAACCGTGCCATGTCATATATCATGACAATTTATAGTACAATCTATGTATCAAAAGTTAATCGATCAGCATCTTGTTTATTCCAATAAAGATATTTGAAAGTTCCAAATTCCATTGAAGATTAATATATTTTAATGGTATTTGATAGAGGTGTGATACTAATAAAAGACAATTCAGCTAAGATGAGTCGGTTTGAAACCATTCAGTATCTCCGTTTTATTGTCATTTCACTAGATCTATTTGGACGACTGTCTATTTTGCTTTGGGTTTACGTCATCCTGATGGTATCATTCACATGAAAGGAGGTTGGTGTTGGGGATTGAGTTCTGCCCTCTTGGGACAGTGAGACGTGATTTGAAGTATCCTGGGTATCCCCTTGCCCAGTCTAGAATTGGGCAATTACCCAGGACGGTGGCGATAAACTGGGTTGGGCGTTGTCTGATGGTGTGTTGATCAAGTCATTGGAAGGCTTGACATTTAGATCTTCTGATTCACATTGGCCTGGCCAGTGACGGTGTAGAGAGTTAGGGTTTCGAGTTGCGCTGGCATGTCGCATGATTCAAGAGATTAGTTACCATGTAGAGCTAATCTTTTTGTATTTATATCCCTAAACTTACATGTGAGAGGGTAGAGGGAATCATCAACAAACACATCTACATCATCCTTGTAGTGAAGGAACCTTACCTAGTTTTTTTTCTCTCATACCTTTGTTTTGTGTTATATTGATCATAGCAAAGCACTGGGCGTAAGGCTATTATCCCTTACCTGGAAAGTCTAAATTAACCAGAAAAAATCCCTCATGTCTTCTTTGCATCTTATGCCAAGATCTTTTTGACATCTTGGAATCCCATATTGTGATATAAAGGGAGTTCTTTTCTCGACCCAAGAAGCTCATTCCCAATCATCGACAATTGGCTTAACTGGTTTTGGTCGTCGTCACATATCACAAATTCTTCTGGCACAACAACTTTATTTTGGTCTATTTGGTATTACCGAAATGATGTTGTTTTCGGTAAAACAAGAATGTTTCCATAGTTCGGGGTGTTTTCATGGGAGCTTATTGGTTGCAACATTGGGCGTTGATACAAAAGGAGGATGATAAAGCAGAATTTTGAGCGACATGTCATCAATTAGAGGTGGTGGCCATGGAGTACTTCAATAAATATGGATGAAGAACAAATAATAGAATCCGTCCAAATTGAGGGTGAACGTTTTCTTGTCTGCCTTTTGAGCTTTCTGATTATGTCCTCTATGCGCTTTGGTGGGTACTTTAAATTCGTAAGATATTTTGATTGTGTACAACTCTGACGCAGAGATCAAATTTTATTTCATTGTCTAAAAAATACCGTGTCATGTCATGCAGCATCTCTAGTTTCTATTTTTCACCCTGCATGGTGGACAGTGCTGCAGCACGGCTTCCCATGACTTCATATCTTACGGTATGCATCCTATCTTTTGATAGGCTCATGGATCAAGATTCAAGAAAGCATCATGCACTCTTCCAAGGTTAAACACAGAACGAAATGCTAAGAAAATAGTACTAAGGAGCGAACGTATCATGATCAAGGGAGGATAAATGCATGGTAAAATGATTAACCCTGCAGATCCGGCCCCAGTAGCCGAAACTCTTGCCCATTGGGATCACCCCAAGAGTCAAGAGAAGCAGTAATCAATGGCCCCCATGCCATGGGCGGCAGCTGCTAGCTAGGGCCACCCGTACTGACAAGCTCTTGACATGAAGAACAACCACATGGCTTCTCCCCTTGCTGCTCCCTGGCCATCTGGGCGTTGGAACCGGGGAAAGTGGCATGGAGTCCAAGCTCCGGTCTTACGTCTTTGGTAGGCGTCCATCAGTCCATGGCGCTATCAGTGCCATGAATCAGAATGATGCCTAGTTGCTTCGGCCTGATAAAAGCCTGTGAGAATCTGAAGACTGTGGGGGCACTGGAGCTTCTCTTTTGCTTGCCCCCACCACCATGAGAGGTCAAGGGAAGCCTTGGCATGCTTGCATTTGGCCTCTCAAGGTTCATCATGGCTGCCTTGCATGGCAGACAGGGTTGGCAGTCTCTGGAACTGCACCTTCACACACTCATAATCTTATAGGCTCTTTTCTCTTGTATTAGCATGATTTTAGGGAGCGAGCAGGAGCTCTGCCTATGCTTTAAGAGAGAAGATTAACAGGTGTTTACATGAGATGGCCACCTGCCTTGGCCATAACAACTGAGAACCGACAAACATATGTTTATAAGGCATGGGATTAAGCTCATTATTTTTTTTAGATAAATTTTTTTCATCCTCTGTATCATGGATGTAAATGTCCATACAAATAAAACATATAAGACATGCCAAAAAAACTAAAGAAAAAAAAATTGAAGAAAACTAAAAAAATAGTTCAGCCAAGATAAAGTCAAGATTATTTCTCCGGTCATAATTAGCGAAAAACGACATTGCCATCACTTCCAAGGAGCGACAAGGTGCTTTGATCCCCTCATAGCCTTCCTCCTTATGTAGCTAAGCTTAACCAGAAGGCAAATTAAGTTCTGTATATATGGCTAGGTTCTGGTTCATGCAGATTGCAAAACAATTTGTGCGCATTATTTGATTGAGCCACGGCTTGTTTTGTTGCAGGGGTCATGTGACATGCTCAAAAATGGCCACATCATAAGTTCGTTCGCAACTAAAAACAATTAAAAGAGAGAGAAAACCAGTGCACATGGAGAGGTCCAATAAGCACTCCCTTGTTTTTAGAATATTTTTTATCAATTATGAACGGTCATTTATTCAACATTTTGCTAAAAAAAAGCAAACATAGTAAAGCATAATGCTATCTCTTTTTCTTAAAAAAAAAGATTGAATAAACCATTTGTGCCCTACGATAGATCATTTAGAACATAAGAGATTTCAGAAAAAACAATTCAATTATCACAGCAATAAACAATATTTCCTTGTGCTTAACATAGTGCAGTTTGTTGTCTATTCTTCTACAGACTACAAGCACCTGCCTGATGATATTCTCAAGTGTGCTGTGCCCATGTAACTACTAACAAGTAGTATAGCTTAGGTATTTTTTTTGTCCCTTCCAGTGTTTATTAACTTCGAAAAGGTACAACTACTCCAATCTGTCTTACCAGACCTAGATTAGACCCAAAAAAAAGGTGATGCAGGCCTAAACATTCAAGCCGGAAAGGCCGCACAAACAAGCAGCAGCACTTAAACAAGAATAGGCTCCTTTATGTGCCCATTTAGTCTTCAAAGTGTTTTTTTGTGCCGCTTTTTGTCGGCCTAGCCAGATAGAGTAGTTCGCAGACATGAGAAAACTACAACACCTTTTCATGATACTACTCACCATCCAGGGGTAAAGTTTTACGTAGTTCTTATAGGCATTTAGGCTGTTCACTTTTACCGGTCCACATAGAGCGTCAGGATGAACCATTCAGATTGCAAAAAAAACAATCAGCCCTGACAGTGATAATAGGTAAAGCCCCCATTGGCTTGCAAACATTTAACATGCCAGCTGCATCTTATTTCCTCCCTGAAATTTACAGGAAACGATATAAATGTTCATACATCTTTCTTCCCTTCTGGAGATGAGAGGCTCATAGAGCGACTCGAAATTGTAGGACCATCTACAACCTTATTTCCCTGTGTATGCAGGTTTTCTTTTCTCAGCAAATGCAGCTAGACCTTCAAGACGGTCCTGAGTGTGCAGAACCTGCTCATAGCATTCTTCTTCGACAGCCAATGCAGAGGACAGGTCTACCTCCATCCCATGATTGATGGCCTTCTTGGCCATTCTTATGGCTAATGGACCCTGAAAGAAAGATATAACCTCAGGAAAACATAGAAGGGCCGGTGGAGCACTGATCTAGTTGGAATAATTCAAGCAAGTTTGTTCCCTGTTAGCACAAGTAAAAACTGTATTTCCTGAAAATGCAGATGATGAAACTTCACTAATCATTCTTGTGTCAAACAAATACTCACTCGGATCAAATGAAACATGTAATACATTCAGAAGCATCTTACTTTCTGATTTATCTCCCGGGCGAGTTCAAGAGCTTTTTCGTAAGCCTCCCCAGCAGGAACACAGTAGTTTACCACTCCTGCCATACAAAACATACATGTCAAACTGATCTTTTAAGAAGTGGTCAGAGCTCTTCTCGTGTAATAGGAAGACATTACAGTACAAAAAAAAGTGACGATAATAGCCTTACCCATAGTTAAAGCTTCTGTTGCATCAAACCTACGACCAGTAAATATCAATTCCTTTGCTCTAGACCTTCCAACAATTCTAGGAAGACGTTGTGTCCCCCCTGCTCTATATATTGCAAAAAACGATATTAACAGCTGAAGCGCTTGATTTCGCTATGGAAAACTAAACAATCCATGTGCAAATTCTACTGCTATATGCTATTCAAGTACCATGAGCGGCATAACAGCCATGCGTTGTTAGTTGAAAACATAGATTATGGATGCAATTATACACTTTGTTATTGCAGTACTGGATGATTGCAGCAGAACAAGAAAATTGTATAAAGAAAACAAGGCTGGCTATAGTACTGATAGACATCTTTTTTCATAAGGCAATCAATATTCCCTTTTAGTTTTGTTGCAACGCTTGGGCATTGTACTAGTTCTAGATAATGTGAACAATACATTAATTAATTGGTTAATTACAAAAAAGTAAAGTGCCATCTTGGACACATCACACATACCCAGGAATAATTGCAAGGCCAGTCTCTGGCAAGCTAAATGTTGCATTCTCCCCTACAAAATGTTGAAGTGATCATTCAAATATTTGAAACAAAGGAGTAATTTCAATAATATGAATGGGATTTGATCACTGCAGAATAAATTTATACCACATATACGAAGATCACACGAAAGAGCCAATTCTAACCCACCACCAAAAGCAGCGCCTTCAACAACAGCAATTGTAGGAATGAGGAGTGCCTGTTCATAGTTCACAGAAGACTTTATAAGTACTATTAGCATATTAGAAAAAACAACATGTCCACTGAGGTTTTAGACGCAACCATTGGCTAGTGATAAGAAAGATGAGCATGCATATAACTTAAAAAGTGATCTGGATGTGACATAACATATGAAATTTATGCATCCAGTAACAAACCTCAAAGGATGAAAATGTAGATCTCAAGGAATTAACAAACTCTCGTACTTCAGAAGGGCCCATCAACCTCCTTTCCTGACAACAATTCATATATCATAATTAGGGATGCAAATGTAAAATTTATGTACGATAAGCACAAGACAAAAGAAGTCTTTAGTTCCTTAACTGGTATGAGATCATCTATGCCACAACGGGTTGCATTTGTTTCCAATTTACAACAATTTAAAGAAATTGATTCCGAAATCAATACCATCAATACTGCAGAAAGACACTTGTATTAGTGGGTACTGTACTGACTATAGTAATCAAGCAATACTTTGCAACCAAATAAAACATCCGTAAAACGTGACACTGCAGACAACAACTAGACAATCGTTCTATCGCAGCTAAAACTAAAATGAACGCGTAAGCATTTCTTGTCACTGAAAGCTACGAGTTTCTTCTCAATGGGAACCAAGATCGCAAGCTAAACAGACAAAGTCTCGTAACTAGCTGGAGTCAAATGTCGCAAACGGACGAATCCTAACTTCCTAAGAAGCACACATTCATCGAGCCCGCATCACATAATTGATCAAGCTCGCACCTTGAGGTCAGCGCCCGCGCAGAAAACCTTGGGCACGGAGCTCGCCACCAACACGACGTTCGCCGTCGTGTCTGCTTCAACCTTCTCGATCGCGCCTCGTAACCCTCTGAGCATCTCCTTCCCGACGGCGTTCCTGGTCTCCGGCCTCTCCAGCCTCAGCTCCACGATCCCTGGCGCCCATCACAGATTCACAGTCCACAGGTAGCTCGAAAACACACTTCCCCCGAAAAAAAAGAGAGGCTGAATTTTTCCCAAGATAGAGAGATATTGGGTGGGTCAGTCACGGACCGGAGTCAGGCGCCGAGAGCTTCTGGAAGCGGACGGGCTCCGGCTGGGAGAGGATTTGGAGGGCGCGGGCGAAGATTGCACTGCCTAGGGATGGTGAGGCGGCGCTCCCCGGCGCGCGGCTGCCGGCGAGGTGGCCGGAGACGGCGAGGAGGCCCCGGAGGCTCCGCATACTGGAGCGGCAGGTGAGGAGAGGCGGGGGAAACTGGGACTCCGGCGGTATGCTGATGCAGGGCGATACAGGGATACTGCCATACTGGGGAGAGGATAGATGTCAGATGTGCTGGAAGAGAGAGCAGCAGTGGCGTACTGGCGTTCGGTTAATCGGTTTATTGGGTTCGGTTTGTTCGGCTTTCAAAAAAATAGCAAACTATATTTTTCTAAAAATTTTAGAAAACGAACAGAATTTATTTGATGTACATGCATACCGCATTCGCCGTCTACGGCCAGGCCCATGCCATTGCCAGCGCGCCGCCACGCTCCCGTGCTCGCTTGCCTCCGGTGCTCGCTCCCACCGTCATCGCACGCGGCGCCGCGCCGGCCACCACCACTTGTTTTTATTTGACAGGACGCCACCACTTGCTCGGTGCCTCACCGCCTCTCTTGGATGTTGTGGGGTCAGGGTTGAACATTTGACTTGCTTGGGAGCAAGGGAAAAAATTTCCGGTGAAAATTTACCCCCCGCAGGTTTTTTTTTGTCATTTTTAATCCCCTTCTCACTCCCCCGGTTCTCCTTCCTCCACGAGGGAAAAAATTCCCCACTCTCCCCTCCCCGTCTCTCTCTCTTAGAGCACTGGTGGGCGGCGCCGCCGCCGCCAGCGAAGTTGCCGAAGAGGCGGAGGGGGCGACGAAGCAGACAAAAAAGGTGAAGGACTTGTGTACCACGTGGGCGGCAACCTCGCACCGATGCCATGCCTCCCTCTCCGGCCGCCAACGCCGGCACCTCTCCCTCGCACTCCTCCTTGGCGTCTGCGTCCAACCCCATCCCATTCTGGTGGGAGTCCGTCACTGCTGACTGCCTCCGCCGTTGCACTGCTCACCGACTCTGACTGTCCCCTGCGCGCTCCTCCGCTCACACGCCACGTCTGGGGCCCTCTTGGGCGCGTCTCTGCTCCCTCTCCGACGCGCCTTCTGATGCAGATGGTGGTGGTGAAGACCGAGCATCGATGCTAGAGACGGAGGGAGTTGGAGGCTGCAGTAGGTGGAAACGGTGGAGGCGGAGGGGAGCCGGTGGCGAAGGGAGTTGGAGGTGGCGGTAGGTGGAGAAGGGTGGAGACGGAGGGGATCGGAGGTGGCGGAATCGTGAGGGAAGTAGAGGCTGAGGGGAGACAACAGGGTGAAATTTCCACGAGTCCAGAAAACGGGTGCGGTTTCCCTGGGATTAGGGAAGGGAACGGGTCTAGAAATCCCTACCCCACGGGCTTCCAAATGTGCTAGAGAAAAACCCAAGGGATTCTTCCCCCGCAGATTGAATCCCAGGGAAAAGGCAAGGATCCCCACGGGAATTGGTTCCCAAATGAAGCCTTAAGGGGATTATAGTGGGCCGCGGTGTGTATTGAAATGGATGATGGGCCTTGGGGAGGTTGAGAAAATAGGCCTTGTGCAACTGCGGCATGCGTGGTACTGCACATGCACGGGAGCAGCTCAACATATTCGGTGGATCGGTTTCTCGGTTTCAGGCAGCTATATTCCACAGCTAGGAGCTATTAGCATCGTAGTTATTTCATAGTTACAAAAATAAATCATAGTTTCTAAAAATACCATGATTTATTTAGAAACTATATGGTGTGTTGATAGACGCTTTATCTCCATACACTATATTTTTACAGTTTTACCTGCAGATGCTTACAAATGTAGTGAATGAGCCAAGTAACCAGACCGATGGCAAGTTGGCAACATCAACACGTTCATCCACAGAAAAATCATTTCTTCTTTACGCTGAGGTCTCAAGACACTATTCTATTATTTTCCTGTGTACCCAGGCTTCCTTCTCTCGGCAAATGCGGCCAGGCCCTCGAGGCGATCCTGCGTGTGCAGCAGTTGCTGGTAGCATTCCCCTTCCACAGCCAAAGCGGAGGACATGTCTGCCACCTCCATCCCTTGGTTGATAGCCTTCTTGGCCATCCTGATCCCCAAAGGGCCCTGCAGGAAAGAACCAATTTCAGAGCAGCTAAAGATGGATCTCTGTGTATCGTGCACACAAGTGAAGTGCCTGATCAGAAACTCTGAACTCAAGAAAAACTTCATATGCTCAAACCAATGTTTTTTTTTTCTCCTTCTACTTTGTACAGACATGTATAGGGTTGAGAATGGTTCTTACTTTCTGGGTTATCTCACGGGCAAGTTCCAGAGCTTTCTCATAGGCCTCCCCTGCTGATCGACCACGGCTACTTAAGCAGTAATATTGTACTTCGTAGAGCATGTACGTATCACTTCTATTCAGATGAACGAGGACCGTGGTATGCTATTGGGTGTGTATATTACCCCTTAGAACCCTAGAGCGCCCGTGCGAGGTGCGAGATCGAGCCGTCGGAACGGTTGCAATGCTATCGGTCCCCGAGGAGACCTGTGTCGTCGGTTATACTGAGGCCGACGACACAGATCCACTCTGTGTCGTCGGCCAGGTCCAGGCAGACGACACAGACCCCACCTGTGTCGTCGGCCTTCCGTTGGCCGACGACACAGCTCCGTTCCACCCCCCTCCCCGGCCTCACCGGTCGATTCCCTTCTCCGGCCAATTAGGGCACCGCATAGGCTTCCGTATATGCATTGTGACCACACATGGACATCTGAAAACGTCACAATCCATTACGCGGTCTTCCTTCGCCCAACCTTCCATTCTCTGTGCATGTTATTTTGAAACGTCCAAGCATGTTGTACCGATCGACCACGGCTACTTAAGCGGTAATGTTGTACTTCGTATGAGCATGTACTATCACTACCAGTCGGACGAACGAGGACCGTGTGGTATGGTCTTGGGTGTGTGCCTTACTCGTCATAACACTCGAGCGCCAGCGCGAGGTGTGGAATAGAGCCGTCGGAAGCGTTACATAGCTATCGCGGTCCGGGGGGGCCTTTGTCGTCGGCTAGACTGAGGCCGACGACATAGACCCACCTGTGTCGTCGGCCATTCTTGTAACCGCCGACATAGCCTACCCCGAGCAGCCCCTCCACCCTACCTTGAACATTCCACCGAGCAGCTATGTCGTCGGTCACTCGTTGGCCGCCGACACTTCCCCCTACACGCTGCAGGCTGCCTACCTCGCCAACCACTCTGTGTCGTCGGCCAGGTCTAGGCCGACGACACAGACTGTCGTCAGGGTAGAGCCGTCGACACAGCTAGTTTGGCCGCGGACAAAACTCATTTGGCGGGAAGGGAAATTCAAAAATTCGAAACCGCTCTCTCGGCAGGGCAGTCAGTGTCGTCGGCTACCCTTTGGCCGCCGACACAGATAGCCTGATGCTGTGTATGTCGTCGGCCCTTAAGTTGGCCGCCGACACAGCCTGTCGTCGGCTGAGTGGCCGCCGACATTGCTAAATTCGGCCGCCGACACAGAAATCATTTCTTGTAGTGGATTAACATCGCTAATATCATGTTCATTACCCAGTTTTCCTTAAACTATGTTGTTTAATTATTAAAGATGCATGCTTAGTAGATTGCCTAATTGTTAATCATGTTATACTTATACATGTCTGCCTTGAACTGTTTAGCTTTAATGACTACCTTGATTGTCATTGCTCTTGTTAGCCTATGATTAGTTTGGTAACCACTCTAACCCTACTTAATGGGTAAAACTTGCCTTGATTGTCATTGCTCATTGTTCTCATTTAATATGACACGACATTTGACAGTTAGGGCTGGTAGATGCATGTTGGGCTGATTGTGTTTGTGGGTTGGGATATGTGGAAACTTGGTTGGTTTTGGTCGGTCGGTTGGAAAAGTCCAAGTGTGTGGTGTGGTGTGGTCGATGACCGTGGAAGTAGTGTTTGGCAGAGTTCCGAAATTGCCTTAGGAAATAGCGTTTGGCAGAGTTCCGAAACTGCCTTAGGAAATAGTGTTTGGCAGAGTTTCTAAACTGCCTTAGGAAATAGCGTTTGGCAGAGTTCCGAAACTGCCTTAGGAAATAGTGTTCTCGTTTGGCGGAGTTCTGAAACCGTCCCTAGATTCGTTTGGTAGAGTGCTGAAACTACCAGGTATATGAAGGAAGCGTTTGGCAGAGTGCTGAAACTGCCGGTGTAAGAAGTTGGTATGGATGGAGGTGATTGTGTAAGCTAGCTGAGTTTATGGATAAGAGTTGGTCGAGTTGTGTGTTGATTGTCGGGTATGGCTGATAGAGGGGTTCGGTATGCATGATTATGATGGAAACATCTGATTGATTCATAACCATACAAGTGATAGTTAATTGCTAGTTAGGATGTTTCCAAAAGCCTTATAAACTTGGCTTTACACAAATAAAATAACCTTCTCCTCCAATTAAAGCCTTCTACACTAAATGCATTAAGGGAAGTGTTAACTAGCCAGCGTTTGGATGACGCTGACCTCGCCTACTTAACTTCTTTAGACGATGGAGTCGAGGAAGACCCTTACGCGAGTCTCGAAGACGACGGACAGGACCATGGTGGACCCGAGGAATCTTAGGGGTCACTCCAGTCGAAGAAGGATCGTAGTCGATAGAGATTCTTTTGGGGTAGTCATTTTGGGAGCCCGCTGTAAACTCTAAAACTATTCTTCTGTATCTAAGGTGTGCATGGGCTGCCTTACTAAAGTCGTCTAAGGGCGCAACACTGTGATGTAATATTCAAAAATTTATTCTATCGATGTATGCTTGTATCGGCTACGTGGTCTTCCGCGCTAGCGTACTGATCCAGGGGCTAGTGCACGGGATCTTCAACCCTCAAGGTAAGTTAAAAATTGAGGGGTGACACGGTGGTAGGTGGAAAAGGGTGGAGGCAAAGGGGAGCCGATGGCGGTAGGTGGAGAAGGGTGGAGACGGAGGGGATCGGAGGTGGCGGAATCGTGAGGGAAGCGGAGGCAACAGAATCATGAGGAAAGTAGAGACTGAGGGGAGACAACGGGGTGAAATTTCCATGAGTCCGAAAAACGGGTGCGGTTTCCCCGGGGATAGGGAAGGGAACGGGCCCAGAAATCCCTACCCCACGGGCTTCCAAATGCGTCATAGAAAAACCCAAAGGATTCTTCCCCGCAGATTGAATCCCAAGGAAAAGGCAATGATCTCCGCGGGGAATTGGGTTCCCAAACGAAGCCTTAAGGGGATTATAGTGGGCCGTGGTGTGCATTGAGATGGATGATGGGCCTTGGGGTGGTTGAGAAAATGGGCCTTGTGCAACTGCGGCACGCGTGGGACTGCACATGCACGGGAGCAGCTCAACATATTCTGTGGATCTGTTTCTCGGTTTCAGGCAGCTATATTCCACAGCGAGCTATTAGCATCGTAGTTATTTCATAGTTACAAAATAATATCATAGTTTCTAAAAATACCATGATTTAGAAACTATATGGTGTGTTGAAGACGCTTTATCTCTATACACTATATTTTTACAGTTTTACCTGCAGATGCTTACAAATGTAGTGACTGAGCCAAGTAACCAGACCGATGGCAAGTTGGTAGGGATGGGAATGGAGCAAAAATGGATATCCGTGGATCTCTTCTAATTCAATAAAATAAACTAGTTTTTCAATTTCTTCCTTTCCTTTTGTAAATATAGTTCATTAAGTTGATCCAAAAAGATCCACAAATTGATCCATTCCTATCCCTGCAAGTTGGCAACATGTTCATCCACAGAACGCGGCCACTGGGTGGCGGCGCGACTCCTGGACGGCGGCGGTGGCTTGGCGACGACAACGGCAACGACGCCGGCTGGACAGGGCGGCGGCGCCTCACTGGGAGCAGTTGCACGAGGGCAACGCCCTGGCTGGGCAAAGTGGCGGCTAGGGTAGGGAGGCCCTCGTGTCTCCCTTTTAAGCCCAGGGATGGGCCGGGCTCCAAGGCCCAAGAACGGGATATCACATCAGAGGCGGCGGAATCGTGAGGGAAGCAGAGGCAACAGAATCATGAGGAAAGTAGAGACTGAGGGGAGACAACGGGGTGAAATTTCCATGAGTCCGGAAAATGGGTGCGGTTTCCCTGGGGATAGGGAAGAGAACGGACCCAGAAATCCTACCCCACAGGCTTCCAAATGCGTCATAGAAAAACCCAAAGGATTCTTCCCCGCAGATTGAATCCCAAGGAAAAGGCAATGATCTCCGCGGGGAATTGGGTTCCCAAACGAAGCCTTAAGGGGATTATAGTGGGCTGCGGTGTGTATTGAGATGGATGATGGACATTGGGGTGGTTGAGAAAATGGGCCTTGTGCAACTGTGGCACGCGTGGGACTGCACATGCACGGGAGCAGCTCAACATATTCTTTGGATCTGTTTCTCGGTTTCAGGCAGCTATATTCCACAGCGAGCTATTAGCATCGTAGATATTTCATAGTTACAAAATAATATCATAGTTTCTAAAAATACCATGATTTAGAAACTATATGGTGTGTTGAAGACGCTTTATCTCTATACACTATATTTTTACAGTTTTACCTGCAGATGCTTACAAATGTAGTGACTGAGCCAAGTAACCAGACCGATGGCAAGTTGGTAGGGATGGGAATGGAGCAAAAATGGATATCCGTGGATCTCTTCTAATTCAATAAAATAAACTAGTTTTTCAATTTCTTCCTTTCCTTTTGTAAATATAGTTCATTAAGTTGATCCAAAAAGATCCACAAATTGATCCATTCCTATCCCTGCAAGTTGGCAACATGTTCATCCACAGAAAAATCATTTCTTCTTTACGCTGAGGTCTCAAGACACTATTCTCCTGTGTACCCAGGCTTCCTTCTCTCGGCAAATGCGGCCAGGCCCTCGAGGCGATCCTGCGTGTGCAGCAGTTGCTGGTAGCATTCCCCTTCCACAGCCAAAGCGGAGGACATGTCTGCCACCTCCATCCCTTGGTTGATAGCCTTCTTGGCCATCCTGATCCCCAAAGGGCCCTGCAGTAAAGAACCAATTTCAGAGCAGCTAAAGATGGATCTCTGTGTATCGTGCACACAAGTGAAGTGCCTGATCAGAAACTCTGAACTCAAGAAAAACTTCATATGCTCAAACCAATGTTTTTTTTTTCTCCTTCTACTTTGTACAGACATGTATAGGGTTGAGAATGGTTCTTACTTTCTGGGTTATCTCACGGGCAAGTTCCAGAGCTTTCTCATAGGCCTCCCCTGCTGGAACGCAGTAGTTTGCTAATCCTGCAAAATGCAAAGATACATATAAGGATTCTTCGAAGGAGGAGGTGATAGTATGGGGAAATATGACAGGGTTAATGTTTACCCATCTTTACAGCTTCAACCGCATCACATCTACGGCCAGTAAAGATCAGTTCCTTTGCTCTGGGAATTCCGATAATCCTAGGAAGACGCTGTGTGCCCCCGGCTCTGTGTCGTGCAGCAAAAGGAGGCTATATGCTGAAGAACGATTCTTTTGCTAATTTTGGCACGAATGTTGTTGCACAATATTCAGATTTGATAAAATAATGCAGATGTACTTAAAGGCAGCAAAAAACATGCAGCAAAAAAATGCAACAGGCAAATTTCATTATACCTACAAATAGTATCAACTTCGATTCCACGATAAAATGAAATGGACCTTGTTCTGTTTTGGTATTTGTCAGTGTTGCTTTTTTTAGCATCATGTCGACTGTTGCAACTTGCAAGGCATCACATTAACATTATGGATTGTCTAATTATTTAACTTACTCCAATATAAACGCAATTATGCAAAATAACTTAGTTTTGAAGCAGACATCTCTCACTGTAATTGCATTATTTTTTAATTTTGTTACCATGTTGAAAAATCACATTCCTAATACTAATAAGGTCAGTCCTGTCTCCCTGAGCTATCGAGCAACGACAGCGGCAAAGGACAAAAGTATGGCATATTGTTTCAGGGCATCTTATCAATTTGCAATTTATTTACAATAGTGGAGAATTGAGTCGGATACGTACCCAGGAATGATAGCTAGACCTGTCTCTGGCATTCCAAGGGTTGCTTTGTCCCCTGCAAATCAGGAAGAAAGGATGCATTTAATAATCAAAACATTGAATCAAGACTCTCGCATAACATGGACAAAATTTGCTAATTGCATATAAAGCCAATACCACATATACGGAGATCACATGAAAGAGCCAGTTCAAGCCCACCACCCAAAGCAGCTCCTTCGATAACAGCAATTGTTGGAACAGAGAGTGCCTGTCAATCAGGCTGTAATATGTAAGAGCAACATACATACATAGAACAAAGATTGTCCATTGATATGAAAATCAAGCCATGGACAAAAATTTAATAGCAATGCGCACGAAAAAAGAGCATGATAAAAAAGGAATTCTGTGCAAACCTCAAAGGATGAGAATGTAGACCTTAAAGAATTAGCATACTCTCCAACTTCAGAAGATTTCATTCGTCCCCTTTCCTGTGAAAAATTATTGCTATCAGATTTTGATCATGTAGAATTGTGGATTATAACAAAATGCAGAAAGGGTCATTAGAGTATTGGTGATCACATGGTCCCATCGTTCTATGTACAATGAATGTGATATCTATTATAAAAAACTGATCTGGAAATCGAATTTGTGGGATACAAGTAGTTATGCAGAATTAGCTATGACAAGTCAAATAAATCGGTTGGGAATTCAATATCAGCTTGGCCGTGCAAAGATGAATATTGATTGGCAGCTATAAAAATAACTAGTAGTGCCATGTGCTCTTAACCATCTATCTGATAATCCATCGTTGCTCCTTTTTAAGCCACACTCTCGGCTAGTCATCAAGACATCAACCCCACTGATAACTGTTAAGCACGATCACCTTTCTTGTCTCATATACTTAGAAGTTCTTCAAGATGCTGACTCCTCCATATTCTGTCCCAGCCACGAGCGATTTCCTTTTGACAACTGATTTATTTATAGAACGACGTTAGCAACCCACACAATTATTTATGTACTTCGTTTTCAGCATTACAATAGGTTAACCCGTCCATTTTCTCTACAACCTTAGCAACTGCTCCATGTAGGTTTTTTTTTTTTTATTTCGGGAGGTTACTGCATTCCTCTGGATTTAGCACATGAACCCTAACTATCTCTTCTTCCTTTTCTTTTTCTGAATCAACCACTCTATGCATCACCAAGCGGAACAAGTTTAACAGACCTTCAGATCGGCCCCTGCGCAGAAAACCCCAGGCACGGAGCTCGCAACCAACACGACCTTGGCCGTCGCGTCGGCCTCAACCTGCTCAATGGCGGCCCGCAGCCTCCTTATCACCTCCCAGTTGATGGCGTTCTTGACCTCCGGCCGCTCCAGCCTCAATTCGACGATCCCTGATACAACCACCGCCCAGGAAAATAAAAAAAAAGGGGGATTTATACAACTAGCCTCTCAAAAGGAGGATTTTTATATGCACGACACTGAGAATTGAGAAAGGGTGGCTCACGGACCGGAGTCTTGCGCTGAGAGCTTCTGGAGGCGGACCGGCTCCGGTTGGGCCAAGATTTGGAGAGAGCGCACGAAGAGTGAACGGTGTGTGGGGGTCGCCGGAGCACGCTGGCCGGAGACGGCGAGGAGGCTCCACGGGTTGCGCATTATGGAAGGGGACAGAATATCGACAGTGACGTGGGTAGCTGATGCATCAACGCTGTCTAGGTTGGAAATTTGATGGCATCCGGTGCCACATAAGCTTTGTGGTACCCAATTTTATGCCTAACTCTCTCCTCTCTCTCTCTCTCTCTCTCTCTCTCTATCTCCTCTCACTCCTCTCTTCCTATCTCTCTTCGGGTGCCACCATGGCACCCGGTGCCATATAATTTCTATCCGTCTGGGACCATGAGAGATGGTGTGGTACATGGAGCGAACGAGACAGACGACACATGGATGAACACAGCTGAAACTGCCTGGTACACAACCTGTCAAAGCCAAAGGGAGATTAGGAACGGCCACAGTGAAAATACTAGTTCGGTGTAGTGACATTCGGTGATCAACATCAAAAGAACTGAGATCATAATTGATTCATAAACGAGGACTCTGCCTTGAAACTGTGAAGCTAAGACATGTCTAATGGATTCTAAAGTCACAAGTCACAACGTCTCAGTGCTGAATAAATATAAGAGAATGAAATATAGATAAACGGTAAAAAAAAATGTGTATGTAAAGACAGTCAGGGAGACTGTGAGGGACCGAGGGCATTGCTTTGCTGTGCGAGCTTAGTGGTGGTCAGAAGATATTCAAAGTTTTGATTTTGGAGTTTTTTAACACGCACCTCAATTGTTTTTTACCATTGATCTAATCTGATCAAATGGTGTTTTATGATATCATGTTTCCTTTTACTATCCGATGAATTTTTCCATTTCCTATGGCTTATTCCCGATGTGTAAGGGCATGAACGCATGTCCATGCGCTGTAGTTGTCTGCTTTGCAAAAAATAAGGATGTCGCCTACGCTCGTCGCTCTCGTCGATGCCAGCCACCGTTAGACGCCCATTCCCATGTCTTCGTCAACAACTGAACCGGTCGACAAAAACATGGTTGTGGCCGCTGTGGTGGGGCCGAGGACGCATGGCGTCGCAGGGCGATGAGCGTGCAGCCGCGATTGCTGGGGGGCTAAGGGGACGCGCAACGTCAGTGTCGTTGGGGACACATGGTGGCGCATGACGAGCGTGCGGCCGCCGGGGGATGCGTAGCGGCGGTGGTGGCCGGGGACACATGGCGTCGCCGGTCGATGAGCGCACGGCCACGGCCGCCGGGGGGACGCGTGGCGGCGTGTGACGGCGAGCGTGTGGCGGCAATGGCCGGATACGCACAGCAATGCCGGTTGACGAGTGCGGTGGCGATTGAGGACGTGCAGCAACGAGCGTCGGCGAGCACGCGTCATCTCATATTACGAACCCAAATTAGCCATACGATGAACGATACACGGTAAATAATGATCTCACACCATAAAAGTTGAGAGGAAGTACACTAGAGTCTAGAGGTCCCCTTTGATTTCATGTTTTGATACGGATGGTAAAAAGTCGATGTTTACTTGATATTCTAGAGTTCATAATTTCTATCATCTCTTCCCTGCAGGCTGGCAGAAGGGAGCCGGACAGCCGGTCTCTAGATCTTCTGTTTAAGAAGGCCGGAAGAAGAGGAACCAGTCTCTCAAAAGATCGTCAGGAGAGGATGTGAACAATTTCCATCGTTAATGAACACGATATGGTCAATCTTTCGGTTGATTTATTAATTATGCTGTTCTTGCATAATTTTCCTGTACATTCATCGAAACCCCGAGGAAAAAAAGGGGGCAAGCTTGGAATGCTTTCCCGCGGCTAACGAAAGAATTCTCGGTTCTTTACAAAAACTTTTTACAGCACGGCCCCTCGGGGCGGCGTCGATCTCGTCTTCACGACGATGGGGATGGGCTCGCGACGGCGCAGTTCCCGTACGCCATGCTCCGGCCGACGTCCGCCGGCGCGGCGGGGTCGACGCCGAGCTCGCGGGCGCGGTTCACGTACTCCTTCTTGACGTTGCCCCTCTGCAGCTGCAGCAGCCGTATGACGCTCCGCCGCGCGTCGTACCGGAACGGGTGCCCGGTCGCGGTGAAGCCGTCGATGAGGTGCAGGTACGCCTCCAGGTCGTGCCGGCACGCCGGACCTGCGTCCGGGCGCAGGCACGGCGAGTTCTTGCTGTCGATGCGCAGCTCCGCGCCGATGTGCTGGTACTGCTCCCTGGAGAGCGGCAGCCGCGGCGCGACGCCGGGAACCTTGGTGACCATGTCGCCGGCGTTGACGATGCGGAGCACGTTGACCTTGCCGCTCCTCTGGATCCTGTCCACGAACGCGCCGTTGCCGACCTTGGGCCCGCCGAAGGAGAGCACGGCGACGGGCGGTGCGTCGGGGACGGATGTGGCGATCTCGTCGGCGACGAGCAGCGCCAGCGCGCTGCCGAGGCTGTGGCCGACGATCGTGATGCTGAGCTCCTCGCCCTTGTACTTCTCCATGAGGCGCCGCACCTCCTCCATCACCTCCTCCGAGAGGCTCCTCACTTTCTCCCCGGCCGTCTTGTACAGGCTAAGGAACCCCCGCGCCACCTTGGGCTCCTCCGCGCCGCCGGCGTCCTTGCCGTCGCTGCCCTCGCCGTCGAGGGGGACGAGGGTGGCGCGCAGGTTCTCGGCCCACTCGAGGCATGTGGCCGTGCCGCGGAGGACGATGGAGATGTCGCGGCGGCCCATGCGGGCGACCTCCCGCTCGGACTCGCACACGGCGACGTAGCCGATCCAGTTGGATTGCTGCGTGAGCCACTCGGGGGTGTTGGGGCGCTTGGCCCACGGCGGCATGGAGAGCGCGGAGGTGGCGAAGAGGCTGCGCGTGGGGCGGTACGAGCGGTCGGGGAGAATGAGGCCGCGGTGCCTCGCCGACGCCGTGGGCAGCGAGTGGAAGGCCTGGTACGCGGCCTGGGCGAAGTCGCCGTAGCGGAGGAGCTCGCGGCGGAGGTCGGAGTCGAGCGGGTCGAGGAGTCCCGCCCAGCCGTCCTCGCCATGGAGGCTCCGCCACCTCGGCGCGATCGTGCTCCGCGGCGACGCGCGCGGCGAGTCGGCGGAGAGGAGCTGCTGCATGTGCATGAGGCTGCGCGGCGACATGTGGTCGTCGACGGCGGTGCGCGCCCGCATCCCGGGCATGGGCACGAAGAAGGACAGGTTCAGCGCGTTGAGCAGCCCGTGCCTGATGCTCAGCGGCTCCTGCTCCTGCTCGCTCTCCTCCCGCTCCTGCTTGCTCGCCTCCGCCGGCGGCGGCCGCGGCACCTGCGGCGGCTTCCCGAGCACGCGGTCAAGGTTGGCGATGTGGGACCTCACGCCATCCGGCGGCGAGGACGGAGCGCCCGAGCGGAGCGCCTGCGAGCTCGGGTTCAGCGGCGACGACTCGCGCTCGCGCCGCGGGGCCGGGGACCCCAGCCGCGGCGCGACCGGCACGGCGGGGGCGTGCACCGGCGCGGTTGCGGGCGTGGTCACTGCCGCGGTAATTGGCATCGACTCCTCCGCAGGTGTTGCCTCCGAAACCTCACCGGTTGTAGCAGTAGCACTAGCTAGACTTGTCCAATTGAGCCAGGGAAGGGCGAGCAAGTGTGAGAGGCAACGCCTTGCCCCCTGGGCTTATATAACTGGGGGAGGAAGAGGCCAAGCGGTGGTTGCAAGTTGCCGCTTTGACGTCGCGATTCCATGGGGCCGAGGCAAGCGACGCGACAGAGTCGCCGACCGGGCCTACGTACGTACGTACCTACATTTACTACGCGCGCGGCAAACATCACCATTCGCCAGCGACCCAGCGTCCAGCGAGGGACGCGCAGCGCGCGCCTACGTGCCCGGCTCCTCCACCCCCCGACGCGCTGCCGCGGCGCGCGTGACAGCGTTGCCCGCGCGCGCGCGCAATATCCTACTCCTAAAAGCCTCTCTTCTCTTGCCTCACACGGCGCGCGCGCGCGCGCGTCGCGTTGGACTTTTTGCGGGTTTTGACTCGGCGTTGTGCCGTGCCGATGCGTGAAGCTGCGTCGGGGCCCGGTCCTAGTTTAGTACTCCGTGATTTGCGAATTCTTAAAGTCGTATTCGTCGAGGCGCACGTGTCCACATGCACCTGCCGAGCTCCACGAGCTGGAGCTCGTGGTTCCTGGTCTTGGTAAAATGTTTGGATCGAGCCGGAAGGCCCTGCTGGCCTGTATATTCACATGGATGATCGTCCTGTCCGGACCTGACCAGATCTGAGCTAGGATAGGGTTTCACAATATGGACAATCAGAGCATACCATATTAAGATCCGGGTCTATATTAACAGTACTATCTATTATTTACTAGATTGCAACGGTACAAATCTTACATACATTTGTAATCATATTCAACAAATTGTATTGAATATGCGTACAAACTAACAAATCTTTTTGACTACCGGATGATGACCTATGGTGACAAGCCATGCAATAACAGTAAGTTGTAAAAGGTGTTGAATTATCAATGCATGAAGAAAAAAGTCGAGCAGACAAAACCCTTCATACTACTACTCCGGTGAAAACACATTTTCGACTTACCTTGATTCATCGTAAACATGATTTTTACTGCCTCAATCCACCATGAATGGGAAATCCATTGCCTTGATCCGCCCTGAACGTAAAAACCACTATCTAGCGTCAGACGTCCGGCATACACATGAAAGTTGCTGTCTCAGCACCAAAACAATTTCTAAAGACCAAAGTCCATTGAGATCATCATCCACCTTCAAAAACTTGGCTCTAATATACAAAATCTTTGTCAAATGATCGTCACAAAATAGAATTACCTCCACATAGCCTCACACTAAAAAAGAAAGCCGTCCAACGAAAGTTGAACACGTGACAGGTTTGATGGCTAAGGAAGCGGAGGACGATGTTTTTGAATGCAAAAGAAGAGTAATTTATAGATCGTAGAGTAATTTTTTTTAGAGGGTAAGGTGGATCATCTCTAGCTAATGGATCTTGTAATACAACCACTTTGGTAAGTGTTCACGAAGAAAAATAACCTGTTGTCTTGAGCTAGCCCAATGTGAAGGAAAGAAAATCCACTTAGGTGGCTAGTAGAACTCATGGTGGCTAGGGTTTTCGTGATGTTTTTAAAAGATCCTTTTCAAAGAAGAAAGATCTAGTTAAGAACTAAATCATAGGTTGGATGGAAATGGATTTATGTTGATCCAACTCTAATCATTTATGCATGGGTCAACTTTGTAGGTAGGGTTCTAGGCAAATTTGGATGAGAGTAAAAGTGTTACTGTGATTTGGGGTAAGTGGAAAAAGATTAAAAAACAATTTTATGCTTATTTATTACTCCTCACTCTCTAGTCTTTGGTTTTTGTCCTATAAAATTAGACAGTTACTCATAATTTGGTAAACTTTGACTCCAAAGCCCGGTGCAGTCGACCTTCGGCGGCCTCTGCCTTGTGCGCTAGTAGGATAGGTTTTGGGCGAAAGCCCCGCCCTTTTGGGCTGGTGTTGGTGTGACCTTTGGTATCGTTTCCTCGTTGGAGACATCAACTTTTGGATCTTCCATTGCTCTGAGTGAAAACCCTAACGGTTTTTGCGACGGCGGTGGGTTTCTACCCGTCGCTACCTTGTTGAAGGTGTCGTGGTCACCGTGACGCGCTAGGGGTTTTTTGCTGGGTCAGCTGCTTGAGGAGTCGTTCGTCGTTGTGTGAGTGTTGGTGGTGTTTTCCCTTCCCTCTCTTGTATCTCTCCTTCATGTTTGGCCTTCGGCCTAGGTGGCAGCGGTGTCGCTGTATTCCTTCTTTCTCCTCTGTAGCTGGTGTTCCCGGCAGTGGCCGGATGTGTGTCTGGTTTTGTCTAGGGTTGCAGCGGTGCATTGTGATTGTACCCCGTTTTGCACGGACTTTTTTTCTCATGCTGATCAATGAAATATGATGGCAGTTCTCCTATCTTTTTTTGAAAAAAAATAATTTGACGATATTTACTGATATTCGAGCCCAAAACATGCCAATTTTTGTTCTATACCTATTTTGTAGCTGGAAACATATCGTTGAATCCTGCCTCTCCCGGACAGGACGGATACAGCAGCGTTTGACCGCAGAGTTTGGACATAACAAATTCGGCGACATGCCAGGATAGAAATCAGAATTATATATAGCTGCTGCTTCGTCAGTCAAACCGCCGTTTCCGTGTTCCCAACCCACGCAGGGGCTTTCAACGAAAATTTTTAATCCTCCAACTCGTTCATCGTCGTCTAGTCTAGACAAACGTCAAATGTTTCAGGAAAAAAGAAAGATCGAGAGGAGTTGGCACGAACTGGTATGCCGTGTGAAGGAACGATGATGGACTGGAGTCGTCGCCTGTCAAACTAGTCTTTGAAACGCAAATGCATTTGAATCCGGAGCATCCTAGCATGGTGTTTGTTGAGCAGCTGGACCTGGACCTGGCTCTCTTGCCAATCACTGTGCCATACGTTGAAGCTGTTGAACGCTAGAGCTACCGATCTGTTTGGGAATCTGGTTTTCTTGCTGTCTTTTCTTGTGCACCATCGACAAGCTCCTTTTTCTTCAGCTAAATGAAAGCCATTTTTCTGACAAAAGTGCTTTCCTGTTCTTTTTCTCTCCTTTGCCATCTTTCTTTTATAAAGAGCACATTTTTTAAAGCATGGTGCTCAGTGTAACGAGCTCCTTTTCAAGTTAGGTAATAGCTCAATATCCTGAATTGCGTCTATGAAACCTTCGTCTGATTGGCTGGGAGTACGTATTATACATGTTTTGGAGCAAGTTGATGCGGTCTCAAATCTCAGAACATCATCATCATCATAATATCTTAAGCAGATTACAAGGGCAGAGGCCAATAGAG
Source organism: Raddia distichophylla (assembly GCA_005191435.1). NCBI lineage: Eukaryota > Viridiplantae > Streptophyta > Magnoliopsida > Poales > Poaceae > Raddia > Raddia distichophylla. The sequence continues at coordinate 316,301 of SPJY01034155.1, read as the reverse complement.
ATGTATTGCTGAATGATACCAGGTTGCCAGTGGCCAATCAGCAGAGTCGATTGATAATCAAATCCATGGTGGATGGATATGAGCAAGTAGACTATAAATATATGGGGATGCTCATTTCATGGTGTGAACAATGCAGTCAGAACTCAGATCGGGTGAGTTGGCCACGTACGCTAACCACCCGAGCAGGGAACTAATGAATGGCGGATCCACTGGACCAATTTGTTTGCCTCTCCCCAGTGACCTTGCCACTAATTAAAGGGTAATTAACTGGGGATTGATGCCGCTACTACGGAGTCCTACACTCCTACATGTTGGATGGAAATGGGCAAATTGCTTTACCGGGGCAAGCGTATTTCCGAAAAAAAAGAAAGTCCAACAGTGGAATTAACAACCGGCTGAGTAAACTCCATGTCATCTGTAAATAGTACATAGATAAAGTATTTTAATGGGATAGCTAGCATATTCTTAAAATTAAATATGAAACATGTGTAGTAGCCTTGATTTGTCTAAAAAATGCTATAGGCTGACCATTGATTAAGAGCTTTTCTCCCTCTTTCGTCCACATAATCACGGAGCGAAGGTGGTTTTGTTGGAGATGATCTAATAGAGGTACTAACCTACTAGGCAGGGTAATAGCTCCCGAGTATTTAGAACAATATGACGTTAATTGCAGCCTTTGTCATGCAGAACACAAGGTATAGGACTAGCTTATGGCTTATGCCATTCCTTCGAGCCAAACGAGTTTTAGCATGTTGAATCTGTTTCTTTAAAATCTTGAAGTTGACCCCTAAATAAAAATCTAGATGATGATTCTCAAAAGCTCTCGAGCTGAACAGCTGATCTTAATGGATGAACAGCTGAACGGATAAAATGACTAAATTTTAAGCGCTTCTCGAGGTAGTGCCTTTGTCATGCAGAACACAAGGTATAGGACTAGCTTATGGCTTATGCCATTCCTTCGAGCCAAACGAGTTTTAGCATGTTGAATCCTGTATCTTCAAAATCTTGAAGTTGACCCCCTAAATAAAAGTCTAGATGATGATTCTCAAAAGCTCTCGAACTAAGTTGAATTTAGCATTTTCAACTTTAAGTTCGTCATATCAGTTCAGCCAATGCATGTCAAGCCAAATATGGGTACAATTTTGTGGCTGGATAAGAGAATGGTTAAACAACTGTAATGGAGGCTTTGAGAGTTTGGAGGAGATTAGTTTGACATGGCTTTGAGGTATCTTAAAACAACTGAAAAGCCAAAGTGTTTGCTCAAATAAACAACAAACTCCATAATCCATAGATCATAATGCATGAAAAAGGCAACCTATTGTCTACAGACTATGACATCATATATACAATCACATTGTTGTTCTCTAACATACCCCTTCCATGTCCACGGTAGCCGCATAGGACAGAAAACTCCTTGCTCCCCGCCCTTGTACTAGTCTCACAGGTGGTTTCTCTCCATTCTTGTCCCCACTTGAATGGGTGCACGTACCATTACTACCCCATCATATTGCATTGCTCTTTCTATCCCTAGTTCACTCGATGGAGAATGAATTTTTCCTCTTTTTTATCTTTGTGGTGGATAATTTCCTTCCACCCCTTCCTTGATAAAAGAAATCGACATCGTCTTCCCACTGCTACAAGAGTTTCTAGGCACACCCCAATCCATCCGATCATGCTCTAAGATCTATGCGCCCACCCATTCTCTCTATGCCATTTTTGCCAAGAAAAAGCCCTTGTGTATTGGTCAAAATCTCGCGCAAAGGCCCTTTTCCCTCTCCCTATCCTTCTTTCTCCTTTGTGGCCTTTCTGGTTGCTCGTCGTGCCGTTCCACTCTGGCTACGACTATCATATGTATAGTCCTTGTTAGCCATTGCACTGCTTCCTGATGGTTCTCAATTGCAACCATCGTATGGGCAGGAACTGTGTGACAACCAATAGGACAGTGTGGTGGCCACAATTATGGTGTAGGCGAGGACAACGGGAGTCAGATCGAGGGGGGAGAAATACGGTGGACAAAGAGAAAGAAGGACCTCCAGGCAAGAATCCGAGAAGTACATTTTTTTTGCAAAATGGTTTGAGAGAGAAAATAGGTGCCCATATCATTATATAGATCTCAAAGCATGATCAGATGAAGAAAGATGTGCTTGAAAAATCATAGTAGTGAGAAATTATTGCAAGCGACAAGATCACCACATACACTTGTATTCAGGGATCAAGAGACCAAGCGAGCCCTAAGAGCATCCTTAATAGTCTCTCTATCCCACACTCTAATTGGCTAGCATACGCGTAGTCGCGTACTATGCAAAAAAGACGAGCTTGATTGCCAAAGGTTTCGCCCTTTGCCGCCTTCTCCGTCGATACGGATGCGATCGCAACCTGCTAACGTGACTTAAAATTCCCTCGCATTTGGCCATTTCCTGCTGTCTTTGCCGCAGCGGCAGGATTCTGTTTTACCCCGCGATACGTGGATCGTGTTTTCTGAATCCCCACGCGCTCTGAGCTACACACCGTCGAGTTCCTCGTGCTGAAATTTCTTCACTTGTAGTATATGCCTTCGTGGGTGTCACTTGGGATTGACGAAAAGCTCTGGGCTTTTCGGGCGAATCTTGCTCTTGCTCGATTCCGGCAAAGACGGCAACAGCCACTAGTTGCCTTTCCGTAAAGCTCCCATGCATGAGAGCCATGGATGATGGTTGCCATGTCCAGAAAATCTCAGTTTTGCACGGCCTCTTTGTTGGTGGTACTGGTGGGTGGATAGCATCGGCCCATCATGGTATCATGTGGTGGTGTCAGTAGACTGCAATTAGTTTACTTTGGTTCGAGCTGTCACCGGGGTCTAGGGGTGGCAATGAGCTGAGCGTGAGCCGGTCAATTTCTAGCTCGGTTTGGCTCAGTCATTTTTTTACTCGGATTCGCTCCCACATAGGACGGAGCTAGGATTTGGACATAGCGGACCAACTAGAGGACCAAAATTTAATAATATTTAGCACACGTATAATATAATATGCTTATATACAAGTTTTTATATTAAGTGTAATGACACGTTGCAAAAACAGTAACATAAAAAAACTCTTTTTCAATGCAGAGGTGCTTAATACTTATGTTTAGATGTACAAGCTCCCATAAGCACAAAAACGAAAAAAATCCTATTATTTCTCGCCAAACATCCATCCTAGTGCGCATGTGGCAAAATAAATCGTATTTTTTCCTAAGCACTTCTTCGTGAATATGTTGTGTATGCGGCAATAAATACTCCAACATAGCATAGTACACAAATAATTTACCATGTGTACAAAGACAAAGTCAATTGTTTTCTTCAAATATGCATACGTTGTTTGGCCTAGCAACCTAAGTGCAGCAAAATAAAAAACTAATGAATGCCATTTATGAGAACAAATTGAACATGAGCTAGGGTGCTTTAGTATAACCATCGAATCAATATTAAATCGTCCATCAATTCATTATATAGTATATAATGATTGTAGATGAGATTGGA
>SPJY01034155.1:298040-312771 GCA_005191435.1 Raddia distichophylla | reverse complement strand
GGGTGTGGGGGGGCGAGAGTTGTAGATGACCATTGTTCTATTCTTAGTAAGTTGTTGTAGACTAATTACTAGTAGTTAGCGTTGGACCTAGGTTGTACGCATGCACTAGAATTTCCGGATTCAATGGTCTAGATATCTAATTTGTTAGGGTTTAAACATAATATTGATTATTACATGAAAGGGTTTTGCATTTTTTTTGAGGGGGGCTGGCCCTGCTCGTCTCCCTCTGTCTCAACCACTGTGCTCCCAGCTCGATTGAGCTTGTGAGCTTAGAAGCTAGAGAGGAGGGAGGTGGATGCTAGGCGCTAGGAGAGTAGGAAAGTTGTGACACCCATCCTGAAGGAGGGAGGCGGCAGCGACTTGGTCGGAAGATGAGATGAGAAGAGGTGTTCAAAAGGTAGCAAAAAAGATAGTTATTGTAATATGAATGAATATATTAAGCACTTATTCTTTGATCGCTAAGTTACTAAATCCATTTAGCTTATTATTCCGTGGCGCTGGGATTAGATGCACCTCACAACATTTCTCTTATGAGGGGGACTTGGCGTTGTTATTTCTAAGAAGAAGCAGATTTTGATTGGCGTTTCTGCTCTATTTTGGTCTATTTAGCTATATCGTAATAAAATTATATTTAACAAGAAAAAGATCTATATTTTCTTCAAGGATCTTCAGAGGAGCCTATTTATTATGATATTGGACACAACTACAAAAGGAGGATGATCACAAGAAGACTATCAAAGCGTTTTAATCATTAGAGCTGATTTTATGAGTCTTCAATAATTATTATGGTTGGAAAACAAACAAGATTATGTACGGCTTAACATTAATTGATTCTTTTTTTTGGAGCACTGGTTTTGAAATGTAATTTTAATGCTTTGTACGAAAAAAATAGGTTGTGTATATAGAGTCCGCAAAATAAAGTTTTTATTACATATAAAAAATAAAGCAAAAAAATTATAAACATCATCAATGCCCCCCATGTCACTTTTATCGTCCCGCAACACACTTTTCCTCTCACCGTCCAACAAACGCCTCTGCCTTCCGCATTTCTTTTTTGTTGTCGCTGCACATCATTGCCTCGTATCATACCACATTAAAATCGGGCTAGCTAATCAATCTTCTTGTGCTATTAATATTGAACAAAATACCCTTCTCATCCCAAACCACCCCAGTTTTGAGTGACACAGCGTCTACTTAGCATAGTTTTCATGAAAATAAATTCCAAAAATATATAAATCATAAAAAGCTTACAAAAAATAATAAACTTACAAAATCAGGAAAAAAAGTGTGGAATTCAAATATGCAATGAACAAATAATCTTAGTGTGTATACCATCACGAAAAAATATTCATCTTAGAATATCGTTTATTGGTTAAATAAATTAAATATTTATGGAAATTTTGTTTTGTTTCTAGAAAAATGGGGAAATTTACTTTAGCTAATGATGGTGAAATTAATAAAAATGCAAGAATGTTAGCTTTATATTCGAACTTGAATTTTAAAATAGAACGAACTAAAAATACCAAAATATTTATGTTTATTAAAACCAAATATGAGCAAATAAGCAGATGTGCATAAGCAACTAAGTTGAACGAATAAACACTGAAACCAACCGCATCATACATTTTAAATTTATTTTTATAAAGTCATACACTACGACATTTTGTACCAGTATACACTGTACGAGTCCCAACAGACCATCAAACTCAAAACACGTACAGTGGCCGGGAGCCACCTTTTATAGCCCCCCGAAACCGACGTGTGCTCCATAAAAAAAAAAAAACCCTGACGTGTGCGGCCAGAGCCGAAGCTACGACACATGAACACTAATAATTGGTGAGCCTGAGCCACTCCACGCTGGCTCAGCTTCGAGGTTTCGACGTGGAGTGGATGCACGACGCCATTGCCAATTTGCCTTGCTTTTCGCGTGAGTGCCGTAGTACGACTGATGCGCACCAACGCCACCACCCGTGTGGCGGTGGATGCGTGGAACATGTTTGCAGTGGTTCCAGGGAGTGGAGCCCAAGCTTTAGATGCTCCTGATTTGGAGTGATGGCGCGCACGCAGTAGTAGCTGCTGCGCAGGGCGATAAATTAAGCACGTGCATCTCTAGCGACCGGTGACCAGAGTTCCCAGGACCATTTGGTCCGACGGAGCCGATTAACTGTGGTTAATTGTGCGGTTGGTTGTGATTTACGATCAAATGGTTTTTTTCAAATTTGCTAAATTTTAGGCCGATAAGCCGGCGGTTTTGCATGGTTAATTGTGGTTTTTGGCGGTTAGCCGCGGCTCGAAGCGGCTAGCCGTATTTTTTATTTTTTAAAACACAAAATTGAATGAAATAATGAGAAATATATATAGTTTTTAAATTCTGTTTAATACAAAGTGTTTGGTATAATTTAAATTATTTTTTACAAATTTTATGTAAGTTCTCATTTCAAATTCCATTTTGATGAATTTCAAATGGTTTGATCGGACGGTTTTGCAAACCAATCGCCCGTGGAGGCCAGTTAACTGGTGGTTTTGCAAGCCCAGATGGTGACCCACTGAAATGTTAATAGTACAATGGGTTAATTGAATATATGTCATTAAAAAGTGATGAGTTTTGATATTTGTCATTATAAAGTGGTCTCTTCGACACATGTCACTGAAAAGTTATAAATCTTCCATATTTGCCATTTATGACCATGTTAAGATCAAAATGACTCCAATTATCCTTCTAGTCCTTCTTCCTCTCTAATCCCCTTCTAATCCTTCTTCTTCCTTTCTCTCACGGTGCTCAGCGAGCTTTGCCATGGTCGACTTCATGACGTGGGATCCTCTTGGCAGGCGGCGGCGAGATCCGCGAGGGAGAGGGCGTCGCAGGGCACCGATGGCGCGAGCACCCCCGATGACGGCTAGATCTGCGTGGGTGAGGGTGGCGCGGGGCACCGGCGGCACGAATTCCCTCAATGGTGGCGAGGTTCGCATGGCCGCGAGGGCACCGGCGAGATCCACGTGGCACCGTCGGTGGCGAGATCCATGAGGGCAAGGGCCAGTGGCGCATCTATTCCATCGATAGCAAGATCCGTAAGGGCACTGGTGGCAATGCGGGATCTGTGAGGGTGGCGGCAGGAGCTTCATGAGAGTGGCGCCATGGATCCCCCAAAAGCACATGTTGACGAGAGCTCGGTGGCAGGGACGAGCTTGTCAGGGTAGGGCAACGGGGATGAGCTTGTCGGGGTGAGACGGAGCCAGCCATGTCGCCACTAAGGGGGAGGGCGGTGATGGGAAGAAGAAAGAGAGATGAAGGATAAGGTAGAAGAAGGATTGGCAGGAGGATTAGGGGTAATTAGGTACAAATGGGTTCATAATGATAAATATTGAAGATTTGTAATTTTTTAGTAATTTGTGTAGAAAAAACCACTTTATAATGACAAATATCAGAACTTGCCACTATGTAAGGATATATATCCGACTAACCATATAATCCACGCAAAAATGGCGAGAACAAGAGTCACCTCTGGCAGTCTAGCGAATGATTCTCGGCAAAAATCGACAAGAACATCTTTTTGACGCTCCGAGTTTAGACCTGCGCCCATGTAAAAAAAAGAAAAAGGCACATCATATATCGCCTGTCAACCTTTGTTCGATCGGTGCCGATATGCCATACAGCTATTGGTGGTGGGGCACGCCACAGGCCGTGGTCGTCTACCACGCAATTATGCGTAGAAGTAGAACCTCATAGGAACGAAATCAACAGATGAGCGCGATGTACAGCGGGGCATAACGATTGGGACGTGGGGCTGCATTAGATTCGTCGACGATCGACAGACAAATTTTCTCGTTGATTTTGCCTTTTGATTCTTGATATCAAAAGATCTCTTTCTACCATGGATAAAACTTCGCAATGCTAAAAGCCACATAAAGACACGATATAACAATTTTGGATGTATCTCGAGCTTTGTCTAATCTAAAATCAAGACGGTTTGTCCTCCTCGAAAACCGAGGGTAGGTATTTACAAAATGTGGCCTCATAACTCTACTCATAATGTTTCTTAAAAACTAGAGTAATCACGGATATACATGGAGTATACACGAGTATAAATATATTTAAAAATCTTATATTGAAAGACTATATCCAAGCCTTCTAAAAAATTGTGCCACCTTTCACATCAAATCGAAGCCCATGAACGCCCTTTTTTGACCAAAACATAATCGACAAATCTTTGTGGATGGGGCCTTGATCTTTGAAGATACCTTCAAGCAAAAAGATGTACCCATGGATAAGGCCACAGACCTGTGATCCAGCACTGGGCCGTGCCTACATGCAGTGGCGGATCCAGGATTTTGCTAAGGCCCGAGCCAACTACCGGCCATTCTAATTGGTATATCAAACTAAAAATTATGTCCATACTAATGTAAGATGAAGATTTATTCAATCACACAACTCAATTTGCCTAATCGAAAAAAGTAACAAAGAAATTGAAAGAAAGATTGCTAATCTAAAATGATATACTACCTTTTTAAGGCAATTCGCTTCATCCAAGGTTATGTCTTCATCAATAGTAGCGCTAGATTTCAAACCTAGAATTTTAAATAAAAAATCAATATTAATGGTATTAAATGGACAAATAAACAAGTTAATTGTAAACAAACCATCACAAACACTTATTAAAAAGCATACAACCAAAACGAAGTAATAAACAATTGTCACGGTAATGCATGCAACATGAAGAAAACAAAAATGGTTCAACCTCATAAAAACTAGGTGGCCCAAATGTCTTGATGGTTGTAATTTTGAGCATCCTCACATAGGAGACAATAACTGACCTTTCATGAAATTTATCCGCGATGTCATAAGGGCGGTCAATCCCAAAATCTTATCACAAAACCCAAAAGAATTTAGTAAGAAAGAGGGCAATGGTCAAAACAATTGGTCTTGGATAACAACGTTGACCGGTTGAAACCAAGTGTAGTAACTCAAAATTCACCACAGAGATTTCCACTAAATTAATAAAGCAAAAGACAATTCGGTAGGAAGACCCATGCTCCTCAATGCTTACAGCTTACCTAGAACTTTACATGGTGTCACAGCGGTGAAGGAGATGCATGGCCAGCAATGTATTATAACCACGCGTTATGTGCAATGCACTACGCCAGATTCAACAATACTCGGGATTGTGTGGCACGACGACACTTGGTGGAGACGTAGAGCCAATACTGATGGATGTTAAAGATCCGGCAACAACCGGGTTTGGGGGACACGACTGTGCTCGGGATTGAAGAACGATGGCATCACAACATCTCTCATCAAGAGCAATGGTCTTTATTCTGGGAAGACACTCGAGGAGTTGAGGGTGAGTGGTCGAGACTCTCAAGGTGGCGCTCAACATGCATCGATGAACTCATCGTGTGTCTGGGTGCGCTAGGGTACCGTGGGGGGTTTGGATGCTTGTTGGTTCATATATCTGTATGGGGTTTTTTAAAAACAATAATTTTTTTATTAAGATAAGGTCATCCTTTTGCATCAAGACCACTCGCTAGGAATGGAGAAATTTAACTAAGCGAAAATCAACGCTGCACGAGTCAAATATAAATTTTAGTCTCTTTTTTTGGTTCCCCCTCTTTTTCTCTCCTCCTTTCCATCTCTTCTCTTTGTTTTTCACTATTGCTAGTCTATACCGCGCGACCGAGTATGGGCTTGCATGTGGAGGATGCGAGGAGGGGTGGTCGTGCTGGGCTTTATATAGCCTAGCTTGTCGCCCATTGGGGATGATCGCTCCTGTCTCGGCCTCTTGGGTGACGGGCTCGTCCCATAAACGATAAGCAAACGACTATTCTATGGGTTCTAATAAGGCCCCTGGTCCTGATGGAATTTCGGTGGAATTTTATAAAAAGTGTTGGAATATTCTGAAAAGGGAGATCATGTCTATGTTTTATGACTTCTATGCTGGGAAGATGGATATTTCAAGATTAATTTTTGGGGTTATTACTCTTATTCCTAAAAGTGAAGGGGTGGACTACTCAATGCAGACCTATTTGCCTTTTAAACACCATTTGCAAGCTTTTTACAAAAGTGCTGACTATTAGGTTGGAGAAAGTGATGATTAGAATCATTTCGAAAAATCAAAGTGCTTTTCTCAAATGTAGGGATATCATGAATGGTATTCTCCTTTTGCACGAGCTCTTACATGAAACAAAGAAAAATTCTTATGGGGTGGTAATAAAGCTAGATTTTGCGAAAGCTTATGATAAAGTTAGTTGGGATTTTTTATTTAGATGTCTTGAGCTCAGAGGGTTTCATCCTAGTTTCTGTGATTGGATTGTTATAATTGTTTCTAATGGTACTTTAAGTGTGAGCAACTGAGCATAAATGGGAAGATTGGGGATTATTTTCATAGTTACCAAGGGGTTAGGCAGGGGGGACACTTTGTCTCCTCCGCTTTTCAACTTAGTGGCTGATGGTTTAGGTAAGATGATTCGGCAGGCTAAAATGAAAGGTTTCGTTGGTGGTTTGGCTAAGAATTTATAGATGGTTGGTGAATCTTTAGTATGCTGATTACACTATTCTTTGCTTGAAACAAGAGATTCATGGTGCAATTTATTTGAAACTTTGTTAGCTCTTTTCGAGAATTGTGCTAGACTTAAAATAAACTTTGATAAAAGTGAGGTAGTTACTTTGAATGGAGAGGAAGGCATGGATACGACTTTTTCTGAAATTTTTACTTGCCCTGTGGGCTCTTTCCCTATTAGATATTTGGGGGTTCCGATTGGTTTTCATGAACTAAGGGTGAAGGATTGGGATTTCTTGGTAGATAAGATGGAGAGGAAACTTGCTAACTGGAAGAGTATTTGCTTATCGCTTGGTGGTCGTCTCACTCTGTTGAATGCATCTCTCTCAAGTATTCCTGTGTATTTCATGTCACTATTCCTGTTACCTAAGATGGTGATCTATAAATTGGACAAAATTAGAAGATTGTTTTTCTGGCAGGGTAATGGTAGCAGGAGAAGATACCAATTGCTGAGGTGGGATAAGCTTTGTAAGTCAAAGATGTTCGGAGGTCTTTATCCGGAGATTGAGAGAGATGAATATTAGTTTAATTTCGAAATGGTGGTGGAAACTTGATTCTGGGGATGAGAGTCTTTGGAGGACCTTTGTGATGAATAGATATATTAAGGGTAAACCTTTATCTCTTATTATGAGCAACATTCAGGATTCTGTTGTTTGGAAAAACATTCTGTTTACTAGGGAGTTTTACATGTATAATAGGGAAGTAGAGGTGGGTGATGGTAAATTAGTGAGATTTTGGAATGACAAATGGTTAGGACCTTCTTCTCTTAAATCAAAATTTCCTAATTTGTTTGGGATTTGTGAGTTACAAAGTATTTTAGTGTTTGAAGCAAGGTAGAGGGAGTAGAGACTTCTTTTATACGTTGGATTAATCCTATTTTGCTTAATGATTGGAGGGGTGTGGTTCAGGAGTGTATGTCTGTCAGTTTTACAGATGAGGCTGATGTTGGAAATCTGGTTCCTCTGGAAAAAATTTTTAGTTAAGAATATGTATGATTTCATTTGTGGCACGGAAGGGGGTTCTCTTAGATGGCCTAAGTTGATCTGGAATGCTTATTTGCCTCTGAAAATCAAGGTTTTTGCGTGGCTAGTCTTCCATAAAGCTACTTTGACTAAGGATCAGCTTGTTCGCAGGGGGTGAGATGGGAACCCTTTTTGTATTTTCTGTTCGAAATTAGAAGATGCTGACCATTTGTTTTTTCGTTGCTCGATTTCCCGGGCGATTTGGAGTGTGGTGGCGTCTAGTTTGAATTCGAGAAGTCCTCCTGTAAGTTTGGGAGGTGCTTTTAAGTGGTTTTATCAAGTTTGGCCTGATGGGAAAAAATTTGCAGGAGTTTGCATTTTATCTATTTTGTGGTCCATTTGGTTGGCCAGGAACAATTGGTGTTTTCAATGTCGTGTGGTTTATTCCCCACTTACAATTCTACATTCGGTTTGTGCTTTTGTATCTTATTGGGCAGGGCTATATGAGGAGGGGGACAAGGACTTACTTCGGTCAGGAGTGGAACAATTTAAAAAGGTGTTTCAGAAAGTAGATGGGGATCAGAAGGATGGAAGCTTGCTACTGGACACTGGTATGCCCAATCGGAAGATTTGACTCATGGGCAGGGAGGCCTAGCATCTGAAGTTGCCGGTGGTTTAATGCTTTATGTTCGTGTTTAGTTTTTGTTTATGTGGGATGGAGTATTGTTTAAACTCGGGTTGTGCACCGGGTGCTATCTGGATGATTGTAACTTTTCAGGTGTTTTCTTTTGGTCTGGGTGTTTGGTAGCCTAATAGTCTGGATTTGGATGTTTACCTGCTAACTGGGTGGATCTTGTAATTCTGTTTCTTATTGAAATGGAATTGGGGGAGAGGCCCCTTTCGCCAAAAAAAAAAACGACGGTGTCAACGGGGCGAACGGCTGGGAGATCTGTCACCCCCGTCACAGGCAATGCCGCCCTGTGGGTGATGACTACTTAGGTTTGTTTAAAAAAACAGGTGGGGCGTATAATTATTTTAAAATATAAAAATATAATACAAAATAAAAATTCACGAAATTGCGTACTTTGGGCCGATGCATGCATTGGGATGGGTGGGCTTCTGCCCTAGCCCGTGGCCTGGCTAATCCTATTCGTATCAAGGGGAGGCCCTTGTATTGCCATGGAGTCCAAGTAACTAGCACATAACCTAGTAGCCCATGGTAGCAATTGATCATCGATTCTAGGCTATTTGAAGGCTGGGCTTTTAGCAGCACAGTCGCGGAGTAGCGCGTAGCCAATTGCTGGCCCGTTGCAAGCGCACGCAGGCCGGGATCTTCTGTTATCAGCGAGGAGCATCCAATAAATCTCTTTCTACTACACTGTTCTTACTCCCACTATCCGTTCTTTTAATTTCTTTTATACTTTACACCACACTCTAAATTTCTATGTATCAACTATACTTTACCTCAAAAAGTAAAAGTTACAGTGTTTCAAAACACCACGATGAAAGGCGATTTTGCCTTACACCAGTACACATTCATGCTGACCACCAGCGTTATTGTCTTCATGGGATCATGGCTTTATCTTTGTAAGTTTTTAAATATGACATGCTAAGTTGCTCGCTTAGTTTAGGATTTTGCACTAAATTAGATATTTGGCTGGGTCTTTTCTTTGTTATCTAAGCACTCTGCTGTAAACCATGTTGTGTTTTCTCGATGTTTCATGTTTGGGATATACATCTTTATTATCTTCATTATCTAAGACCTAATTGTCGTAATTGTGCGTTTGTGCTCTATCTCTTTATTATTGTTAGGTGTAGATAATTTTTGGTATTTTCATATGAGTTTTAATGCATTAGATTTTAGTCCCGGGTTTAGTGAGATCCTGATTGCGCCAACTTTGCCATTGCCCTGCCAACTTGCCATCCATGTGCAGCATTTCAGGTTTAGGAACACGCGCGGTAAGCCTGACTAAGGTAAGCCTGGCTAGCTGGGTCTGGCTCGGCTGATATGCATGGCAATCGAACAGTCTCATAGTTCTTTGCATTTTCACTCTCCGCATAGATCCGTGGATAACTGGATACTCTCTCTTGCGATTCACTTTGCCGGTGGATGTGGATGCTCTCGTCTCTCGTGTGGTACATGGCCTTCCTGTTCTGATCTCTGCCTCCAGCTCAGGCACGTGGCATGTTTCCGTGCCCATGCGCTTACATTAATTTCACTGGTAGTTGATGGTTCATGGTTCCATCTATAAAAGCCCCCACCCACACGAGCATGCAAGCGGAGAAGGTAGCGGAGTAGCGACTTGTGTAAATTAGGCCAGCAGACTACTAGCAGTCCACTTGCTACGCAGGGCGCGATCGAGCACCAAGAAATGGCGGCCACGGCGGCGCAGCTGCACATTGAGGCGGCGCAGACGCCCGTGCCGACGCGCGTGGTGGAGCCTGGGCAGACGCGCCTCGTCGCCGTCGCCGCGCCGCCACTCCCCGCCGCCGCGGTGCAGCGGCGGTTCCGCGCCGTGCTCTACTACCGCGGCGGTGGCGGCGGCGGGGAGCGGACGCTGTGGGAGGAGGAGGCCGTGTGGGTGAAGGAGTCGCTGAGCGAGGCGCTGGCCGACCACCCGGAGTTCGCCGGCCGGCTCCGGCGCCGCGCCGACGGGTCGTGGGAGGTGAAGCTGAACGACACCGGCGTGAGGCTCGTGCAGGCGACGGCGGAGGCGGCCATGGACGAGTTCCTGGAGGCCAAGGACCGGGCGCGCAGGGAGGCGGCGCTGGCGCCGTGGACGGACGTGAACGCCGACGACCCCGACATGTGCCCGCCTCTCTACATGCAGGTCCGCATGCGTGCGCGCACGAATCATCCTGCCGTCGTGTCACTATTATTATTCGGAGATGATATTTTGCAGGCGCCTGCGCAGGATGAAATCGCGCAGGCGCCACCTTCTCCAGCTCCGGTCGCCATCGAGGTTGTCTCCGGCCGTCGGCGCCGCCCGGGTTAGGATTAGGGTTGGGGATGTGCGGTTTTTGTACGCTCCCCGGCTATAGATTAAGAGTGGGGGAGATGGAGGCCCGGCGGTGGTTGGTCGGAGTTGTGAGGGCAGCGGCGCCCACCGCCGGAGCCGAGGGTGGGGAGAGATGGCGGTCGGGCCGGCGACGGCGGACGGATCTGGATATCGCGGCTGTCGTGGTTAGGGTGGGTGGCGCCGGCCTGCGTTGGGTGGACAGGAGGCAAAGCGGTCGGCAGCAAGGCGCCGCTGGCTGGGGCGGTGGTTGGAGGCGGCGGTGGAGCAAAGGGAGAAAGAAAAGGGATCGATGGGGGTGGGAGCGGAGCAGGGCGTCGCAGCTGTCGTGGTTAGGGTGGGTGGTGCCGACCGGCGTTGGGTGGACAGGAGACGGAGCGGCCGGCGGCGAGGACGCCGCCATGGCGGTGGCTGGAGACGGCGGCGGTTTATCGCGCATACGCCTGCGCACTAGCACCTCCCATTATTATTTCACTTCTCTTTCTTACCGCGATTGAGGATAATATTAGGGCTCTTTTACGGTACCTATCGATAAAATACTACCGTGGTAATATAATTTAGATCTAACCGTTGGTTTTGTAAGGGTGTTCTAGTCTTTTCTTCTATTTTAAGGTATTGCTATATATGGCATGTTACTCGTACATTAAATACTTAATCTGATTTTCATGGCGTTAATTACATTCCATTAATTAAATGATTTGGCATCCATGCATTAATTACTATTTCCATAGCGTTGGTTATGGTTTGGAGTATATGTGCATGTCAGCATGGGAAAAATCACAGAAATCACATCAATTATGCATATTAATATATGAAAGATATACTCATCCATGGAAACTCTGTGCACCATTTAGAAACTAATAAATCACGTACGCACGGTAGAAATAGGTATTAATCCATTGATTTCTCATTTCACAAAATGAACTAATTGTTCAAAACCTTTGTCTTTTGAAGCGATTTGGTGGATTTCTATAGAACACTTGGATGATTTCCTTTTTTTCATAAAATCGCATTGTTTTTAACTTTATACAAAATTTGATCTAATTTTAACTGGAAATTGAAAATTGTTGTGTAGCAGGATATATATGACCTCAAAACGATTTTTAATAAAATATACAATGCGAGGAGAAAGAAGTTGAAATAACAAATGTAGGATTTAGTTTAAAATGATTTACCGTAATAACTTCGTATAGCATACATTATACGAAGTTATACGAGATGAGCGTATCGTAGCTCTAGTTATTATAACTACAAGAGGAAAAAAAGATTTTTGCCTTTTTTTTTTTTCCCTTGATACATGTTCTCAATCTCCTCAAAGGATGTGAAAATCCAGTAACGCGATTACACGCTACAATACCTAAAATTTCATTCTAGTCAATGAAATATTAAAGTTCTAACCGTTGAGTTTAGTATAATTTAATGAAACGGCTGACACCCAATTTTTCATTTGAGTAAATTGCACTTTTGCCCCCAGAAGTTAGACGGAAATCTCACTTGGCCCCCTAAACTTTGTTTTGTGTCACGTGGCCCCTGGAAGTTGTTTCCGTGTGCCACAAAGCCTCATGAAGTTGGATTTTTTGCACCACAACCCCCAGAAGTTAGCTTTGGGTGCTGAAAAAATTAGCCTGTGTGCCATCCGGAAACAACTTCTAGGGGCCGCTTGACACAAAAAAAAGTTTAAAGGGCCAAGTGAGATTTCTGTCCAACTTCAAGGGGCAAAAGTGTAATTTACTCATTTTATAAATAGCCGATCTTTTCGAAGGTTCTGAAATCGACAAGGATTGAGTCAGATGTGGTATGGACGTAAACGAGGTGGAGGCCAAGCCATCTTAGAGGACAAATTAGGCGGTTTAAGATATAGTAGAAAAATATTGAATCAGAATCCATATTGTGTATGAATTTAGGGTCTAAGTTGTGTCAATCGAAGTCTGTATAAATAAAACCGAGATCAGCATGTAAAGGGTCCAATACTGATCTATTAAATCTATTTCTACACACCTTTTACTTTTCACTTTATTTAGTCTATCTTTAGTTTCATTGTATTTCAAATCAAAGCACTGTCTAACTAAAATGGAATTCAAGGGTTCACCAACACCATGTGGCACATCGGTTGGGAGTGACCGCACTGCTGCTTGTACACTACTGGAAAAATCAGTTTCAGTGACGTCAACACTTTGTCATCATATGTCTGCAAATCATCACTGAAGATCTTCTATGACGAACCTATGACGAAACTGTTTCTGTCATGGTATGTGCGTCATAGAAAGTTTTTAACGACGAATTGAACAAATTCGTTATAGAAATTTATGACGCTACATTTTGTCGTCATGGAAGAGCACATTCTGTGACAAAATATTTCGTCAGGAAAGGAGCCAAAAATGTCATTAATAAGGACCATTTCGTCATAAAAAATGCCATTCGGCCGACCATGGAAGCCATTGACTGATTATTTTGTGACGAATATTTCATCATTAATGGATGCCACGTAAGCACTTATTTCGTCACTGATCGCCTTATGTCCATGTCAGCAGCCACCGTGTCAGCTGACTTGGCATTTTGTAGTGACGAGAATTTTTGTCACAGATGAACTTCTGCCTAGTCAGCAGCCAACGCGTCTGGTGATATGTCATGTTTTTAGTGACGAATCGTGCCGTCATAAATTTTAGCCACGTGGACACATGTTCGTCATGAAATACGGATATGCGACGTTATCAAGCGCATGGCACAGATTGTTTTAGTGACGGCTAATTTCGTCATAGTTTTCTGAGATGTGGACAATATTATTCGTCACAAAACACTTCCATGAACCATTATAAAATATTTGGCCAATGCAAACAGACACAAGAACAGACTGTGACCAATATATGCACAACAAAGCACCATTGTCACCAAGTGAAATTAATATTTAGCAAAAGGATATAGAATAGTTCACATAGATCCACACATACGACGAGTAAATTTAAACATAGTATACAAATCGAAGAGCTAAGCAAAAAAAGTTTTCGTGTCCACTGTTTCAATCGCCCAAAACAGAATTATGAGAGGAACAAACCCTAGCCTATCATCTCACCATGTCCCCCTCGCATGGTCACACCATATACCCAACCATTAAAATTTGAATTTTGGGTATGTTCAAATGCGACCCAAACCCTAGAACTTGCGAGGGGAGCTACAAAGAGGAACAATGCTGCTCGTATAACTTCGTATAATGTATGCTATACGAAGTTATTACGTGAAGTGGCTGATGGCGCGGGCGACCGAGTCAGTGCCGGGATGAGGACCGCCCGAGACAGTGACGACGACGCCGCGGTTAAGGAGTTCGGAGATGTCAGAGCGCATGGAGTCGGAGACCTCCACAGAGATTCGGATGGAGGGTGGACGGTGGGCGGCAAGCGCGGAGCGGCGCGAGGGGGCCATGGCGAAGGAGGGTGGTGGAGTCGGTAGGAGCGCTATGGGTTGGCGGTTTGTGCCTGAGCGAAGGAGGGCGGCGGCGCGGCGGTTTGGTAGAGCGGGTTCTTGGTGACTGGAGCGGCGGACAGGAGGGATGAAGCCCGGGCGAAGGCGTGCGGCGACGCGGCGACAGCAGTCACGAGCGAGGTGGCCGGAGCGAAGGCAGAGAAGGCAGCGCACCGGGTCCCGGCAAGCGGCCGCTATGTGATCACGAGCAAAGGACCGGATGCACCGGCCTTTAAGGCCGGCGAGCTTGGCTCGTATAACTTCGTATAATGTATGCTATACGAAGTTATTACGGCCGCCGCCGACGGAAGCGGAGTCGCAGCAGAGCGCCCAGGCGGGCAGAGCGGCGAGGAGGTCCTGGCGGTGCACCGGCGATGGTGAGGTAGTTCCGCGAGCGCCGGCACCCCGGCGGCGCGGCGGTGAACGGCTGCAGAGGCGCCGGACCGATGGGGAGCGGCTGCGGGAGGGGCGCAGCGGCGCCTTTCCTGGGCGACGGTTGGCGGGATCTGCGTCTGGGGCGTCGTCATCCTCACTGTCAGGGTCGCGGCGTCTGGCAGGGACGAAGAGTTGGCGGCACGAGCGTGGAAGCTCCGGCGCCGCTGGACGGGGAACGAAATCTGGGAGCCCCAACTGCCAGAGATGGGGGTCGGTCAGCGGGGCACCACCGCCGAGGCGAGCGAAAAGCGAAGAGAAGTCTTCCACTTAGTCGATGTGGAGGATGAGCCGGTGGACGGAGGCGTTA